>VWZI01011388.1:454492-553543 GCA_013396835.1 Psilopogon haemacephalus | reverse complement strand
TTCTTTTCTTTCTTCAGAGCACTAATTAAAAATACTCTGCGAACCCAAAATTACAATGTCATCTGCGCATCTACAGGGCGATGCACTGGGCTCGGGGCGAGACTTGGGAGTTGTTTAGAAGAAATCGTTCTAATTTCCGGCATTAATTGTGTTTTACCCTTGAATCGCAAGGTGCTGGAGAAAGCATCTTTCAGGAGAGCCGTGGCATGTTCCGAGATGCTATTCTCTGCTACCGCTTTTGTCTTGTAGCCCATCACTCTTAGAGTCCTCAGGACACTACTTAGCGTACATCTCTGAGAGGAATTTTTTCTCAGATGAGGTTTTTCTTTTTGGACACTGCCAGTCTAGGGTCGTGCATGTTGATATTTCCATATTTGTACCTAGACGCAGTGCTCAAATTATTTTAATTTCCAAACGTTTACTTTTCCTAAACTTGACGACTCCCTGGGAGTGGCGTTGGAGAGGATCAGCAATAAAGAATTAATTGTACAAACGTTTATCATCCCCAGATCAAACTCTTGTTGTGAGGCTGGGGCTTAACTCGTGGGGAAGAAAAGAAGGAGGAAAGAGTGGTAATGGCAGAGAGGAGTGCTTGTGGTTTTTTTATCTGTTTCCTTTTATTCCAGACGACTGCATAATGAAAACGCGTGTAGACTTGGAGAACTACTAAATATTAAGCAAAGCTTAAAATAGACAGTAGCTTTCGAGATCGTTTCGTACCCCTGCCATTCCTTATTTTCTCACTAGTAAAAGCTTCATCTTTGTTGTTGTTGTTTTTAAAGATATCTTTAAACTTCTCGTAGTCTACATAGAAATATTTCACTGATCTTGAACACAAATTCTCAAAAAAATAATATATATATATTGATCAAGGCCAACCACTTAAATTCTGATATGACTCACTTCAAAGGTGTATTTGTGTGCCCTTCGAGCACATTAATACTAATTATCTCTCAAACACTTCCCCAAAACTCCTACTGCCTGTTTCAGATGCAAATCTAATTAACGAGCCGGCTTTGAGTGACACACAGGAATGGTGCAATTCAGGGAGCTGTTGGACCTTTTGCCTTCTTTTCGATGTATTTATAGGTAGCTTCATGAGATTTTGAAAGCGTAGGCGGTGGTGTGAAGCTACAGGGTAGCGAGTACAGATCTGCTGTAGCTAATGAGACTTCCCAGGCACCAGAGCTAGGGAAAAGGATTAGCTCCAACTTCTTGCTAATGCGTTCAGGGGCGGGCATCGGAACACTCGCGGGCCAGACTTTGTCTAAGTTAATTTAAAAATTACCAAATCTTGAAAGACCTCTCTAAATAATGCGTGTTATGTGTAACTGTGAACTGATTGATTTAGTAATAACTGTTTGCTTTCGACACCGGAAACAAAGCGAGGGGACACACACACACGCTGAAGAAACCCTGACGCCTGAGTGAAAGCCATTAAAACGTGCTCGCCCCCCTTCAGCCTCCCCAGGACCCGCACCCCCTTTCTTACGCGTCTGCGCTTAACACGCGTACTCAAAAGCCACCTCCCGAAGACGTTTGCCTCGAGCATCCCACACACACAACACCGTTCCCCCGACCCCCCTGCTGCCCCCGGGCTAAGCGGTGGTGCCCAGCGGAGGGTCCGCGGCTGCTCCGCGCTTCTCGGCGGGGCCGGGGCGGGCGCAGCCAGCCCCCAGTGCGGGGGTGTGCGGGTGTGTGGTGTGGCGGGTAGCGATGCTGTGTAATTTTATCCACGCTGCACTCTGGGAGTTCACACGAGACTGATACCTTTTGCCTCCTCTGCTTTGTATCAATTGGTCGCAGATCAGGCTATTGTTGCAGGAAGCTGCTTTTATTTCTATGCTCCGTCGATCAACTATTTCCCCCACAGTCTCTTGCAGAAATTCAGTGGGTGTCTCTCTCCCTCCCTTTCTCTCTCCCTCCTCCTGCCTGCCTGCCTGCCCGTCTGTCTCTCCCGCATGCTGTCTGTCTAGCTGGAAACCCAAGGAGAAGGCTGATCACGGCAGCTCCATCTAATACAAACAGCTGGGACTCTTCGGTGGCCTTTGCTGATGTCTATTGATTTAAGTAAATCTGGGACAGATAAAAGGGCCAGATCGAGGCTGATAAAAACTTGCCGATGTTTCACGGCTCGAAGCAGTGTGTGCTCTGCAACTTTGGAGGGCTGCTAGCAAGACGGCTTTAATGGGACCCTTGGTGTCATTCGCTCCAAGCCTCCATCTCCCCAGCAGACTAAGCGCTGCGGCCATCATGCCACAATGGTTATAATTTGGATCTTGTTCCTGAGTTTGTTGCAGGAGCCGTGGTCCCCGGGGCGGGCCGCGGGGGTGCCCGAGGCCGCCGGAACCTCCTCGAACGACCCCCGTCTGCGGCGGGATGCGGGGGGCAGAGGCGGCGTCTACGAGCACCTCGGGGGAGCGCCCAGGCGCAGGAAACTCTACTGTGCCACCAAGTATCACCTCCAGATCCACCCCAACGGCAAGATCAACGGCACCCTGGAGAAAAACAGCGTCTTCAGTGAGTACCGGGCACACCTTTCCCCATTCAGCTTTCCCCGGGCCTGACTGTATGGGGAGGGGGTGGAGGGGTGGCTCTCGCCGGACCAATTGCGTCCTGCTCCAGCATCCGCGGGCAGGCGGCGGCGGCTGGGACCGTGCAGGACGGGGCGGTGGCGAAGCCGCTCACGCCTTTCCTCCTGCCCTGATCTGCCCGGGGCCGGAGCCGCTGCACGGCAGCCGGAGCTGCTTGGTGGGGTCCGGGTCACTCCCAGCTGCCGAGACCTTCTCTCCCTCCCCTCTCTGCAGTCGGCGAGACATCGCCTTGGCATTTCGGGGGCCGCGCCTCTGACTCTGCCGGACCCCGCAGCTCCCTTTCCGCACCCTTGCACCCTTCGGCTCCCACACCGGTTCAGGGAGCTGGCGGGCTGAACGAGGTAACCTGCTGTGCCCCCCGGGCAGGGGACTCCCGAGCGGGTCCTGCAGGGTGCGGTGACCTGCCTGGCGGTGGAGGGACTCAGTCCTCCAAGGACGGAGTTGGATTCCCAAACCCCAAGTTGTCCCCGACGGGGACCTGGAACGTGCCTTGCGCAGCCCGCCCGACCTGTCACTTGCTCCACCGAGGGCCTCCCACGCCAGCCCTGCCCTATCCCGGGCCGCCGGGCAGCCGTGCCCTCACATCACGCACGGTCTAAGTACAACTGCTCTCCTCGACGGGCTGGCAGGCTTTTGCCCTCGCCTCCCTCGTCCTGCCCCAGCTTGTCTCCCGCTGGGGACTTGAGCTTCCACGGGCTAAATCACATATGTCCCCTTTGACATGTGCCGGGGATCGGCGGTAATTAAGATGAAACGGGATATGTCGAGAGTGCGGGGGTTTGTGCGAGGGCGGCAGAAGGGAGGAGAGCGGGGCTCAGCTCTGCCGCTGCCCCGGGAGAGCCCCGGGCACCCCTGCAGCCAGCCCGGCCCCGACAGCGGACACAGCCCGGCCTCCGTCCCGGCCCCACTACCCCAGGAAGCGTAAATCCCAAACTGATGATGGCACACAGAGATAGGGAGACCTCAGGGATCAGTTTGAAGTCCATAAAGGAAAACCACTATTTCCTAGAGGAAAGCCCCCTCGCTATCAAAGCCTGGAGGAGTCATCCTTCAGCAGCGAATCGGTGCCTGATTCAAACCAGCTGTACCAAAACCACCCCAGCTCTCCCAAACACGATCAGGCCAGCAACCCAGTTCTGCAAAGGGGACAGACCCTTTGCTTTATCATTGCCAAAATGCAGTCATGAATTTGGGTGCAAGGATCACCTCTAGTTTCCAAACACTTGTAGAAAATACTGAGCCAGCAGGTCACAGCTAGAGAATCAAGAGCAGTTTGAGTAAGCCAGATAGAGAGATCTGCACATACAACCCAGTGTCTCCTGAGCCATTTGTGCCTCAGTCAGCATTTTGGCACCTTTGGCTGGACATAAGCATTTTGGCAGGTATTGTGCCAACCTTGCCAGAGGCACTCTTCTTGTGTTTGAGACCTTATCTTTGATGGCCTGAAAATCTCCTCCCTTTTAATCTGGCTTGGGCAGTCTCTTGTCCTTGTCTGGAGGGCTACACTGACTTCTTAAATGACAAGTTCTTTCCAGAACTCTAAAATGCTGCCGACTTACTCTGGTTTACCCTCTGGAGACCCCAGCAAGGGCTTTGTCCTGAAACGGACAGCTTTGTGACTGGTTTCAGCAAGTCAAGAGCTCTTGTGTTCCTAAGCATTAAGGAAGATTTAAACTTTTTTTTTTTTTTTTTTAATATATGTACAGGATTAAGGCATCCTCTAGTTCAGTGTCAGACCTTCCTCATTTTTTAAAGAGTTCAATCTCAATCAGATATCCAGAGATTTATTGCCAAGCTTACTTCAAACAATTTCCACATCATGATTGTTTCATGTGGATTCAAATAATAGCCAAGTTTCACTCACATAATTACATGATATTTTGATGGGAGGTAGTGATAGCTGTGAAATCACACTTTGCAGGTAAGCAGGCATTCAAACATCTCAGAAAACTCCCCAGGATGGGGAGCAACAAGATATCTCATCATTATTTCTCTTTCTAGGTATTCTTGAGATAACTGCTGTTGATGTTGGAATCGTTGCCATCAAGGGCTTGTTTTCTGGCAGATATCTGGCCATGAACAAAAGAGGCAGACTTTATGCATCAGTAAGTTTTACTTAAGCCTGATGTGTACCTGTCATTTTCCTCTTCCTTTTTCCTCTTCCTCTTTCCTCTTCCAGTGTGGAGCACTGATTTCTTAGAAATAAGTGTTTAGGAGAAAAGATTAATGTTATAACATTTCTGCCTGGAATTTCTCGAATAACCAAAAAGCACCCTTGTAACAGTGTAAAGAAGATGTTTCCTTGCTTTGCTACTGCCAAAAACAGAAGAATGTATTTGGCAAAGGTATTTCACACAGCCAAAGACTTGGCCAGTTTGGTGCACTGAACCAGCCTTTGCAGTCCATCTCTATTCAGAATTATCCATATCTTCATATGATTTAGATCTTGGACACTGGCAGAGGACATATGTGTCAGACAGGGTATCCAGAAGCAATTATGCATCTTTGTTACTGGAAAGCAGCCTGCTGATGGGAGTTTCTTTGTACAGAGTATTTGGTTAGGCAGGGAAAGAATTCATGGGTACTAAAAGGCAGGAAAGGAAGCAGTGAGAAGGTGCAAGAAGATAAAATTTTAAACAAACACTTTATTCTGCTCCTTTGACCCCCTTTTTCTATTTTTTTTTTCCTGATCTTTGAGGTAAAATCCAAGCTCTACTGACATTAGCAGGAGCCTCGTCTTTTCAGCCCAGCCAGTATTTCCTCTCAGTGAATAAAATGCTTCAGCTTAGCCTTCTTCACATTTAGTGGCACACTAAGGCATATCTGCCTGTGTGTGCACTATGCAGATTTTCTTGAGTTTCTTCCATTGTCTTTGATTACATCCCTAGCAATCTTGAGATCTCTTACTGTGTAACAGCCATACAGGGCAGCTTCTCCCAGAATCCTGTGGCATGGAGACAGATTTGGAGAGGGTAAGGCGTGGCTATGTGAATTTGGCTTCCTCCAATCAGTCATTCCATATAACTCAGCTGATTTGAACAGCATGACATGTAAGCTTTCTCTGTGTGAATTCAGCTTAGGTAACACAATCAACTCTGCTGCCTCCGTGGTTTAATGTATTTTGCTCCACCTTTTGAAGAGTCTTCTGTTAGTGTTTACAACCCAGCTTCTGTAATGTGTCTTGTGTGATGCAAAGACGGATTACTGGCCCAGAGTGTAATGATGATGGTTCTGTGCTGCTGCAGAGAAGCAGATCACAACTTTGGAAAAAGGAAATGAGCCAAAATGGAATGAGGACATATGAGTTCTGTTGTATTGGAGCTATGGATGGCTAATTCTGTGCTTCCGGTTCATATTCTAATTTAAATGGGAATTTTCTTCAATGGAGCTCCTCCATCAGCTCAGATAAAGAGTCTGCCCCAAATAAATTAATGGGAAGGATGAATTTTCAAGTTCTTTATCATCTTTCTTTCTTTCTTGTTTGAAATAGTAATTTAGTGGTTTCCCCTCCCCTCCAGATTAATTTAACTGAATTAAAATAACACTAAACACACTATGAGCAAAACCTTCTTGTCCTAGGTAGGAAAAAAGCCTAGAGTAGGATAGTCCAGAGAGTCCTTTTCTCTTGGACTTTCCTTTTTAGTTTGAGGAGCATCAGGCTATCCTGAAGTTTGTTCAGCTGTCACACACCAAGGAATAACAGACATGAAATGTTTCTGTGCCACCAGAAAAGATAACTTCTGCTCTTCCAGCTCAAATTTGAGAGAGATCATTTCAGACTTGTACTTCAGAAGGGACAATCCAGGAAAAGCATTCCAGCTTTATTCATTGAAGAAGCAAGAGCTGAGAGCTCAGTTTAGTTCTTGGCTTTCCTTGCCTAGAAAAAAAGGACCAATAACTTTAATGATGTTATTGCTCCAGGAACCTGTTCAAGGCCCCTGTTTCAAATAAGATTTGACTTCTCTGGGGATAATTGCCCAGGGAGTGTTTTATGAAATAGCGTTGGAATAACTCTGTTATCCCTTGGTTCTCCAGATTTCCCATGCCAATAAAATGAGTTCGTTGCATCTGCAGGATTTGTGTCCTTGGCAGTTTGGGATAATCCTTTAAGTTTTTCCTCTGTCATAAACCCTCTACAAGCAAAACTAAGGCAGGCAGCACAACAAATCTACCTCCATATGGTAGTTGCATGGGCTCCAGCACCACAGCATATGAAGTCTGTGTCCTTGCAAGGAAGGGAACTTCCGTTTTACATCTGCAAAGCAGAGACATGCGGAGTCTTTTTAAAATCTTGTTAAATGCCTATCAGCATTTCTGGGGAGTGAACAGCATTAAAAACATGTTGTTAATGGAGCTCATGGCTTTTTTGGTGTCAGCTTGGCTACCTGAGCCCTTTCCATGTCCTCAAGAGAGGTGGTGTGAAATAAAAAACCGTAGTAAAGACCATGGTAGCGGTTCCCCTCCGCCTTACACATAGTAGATACTGAAACCCTAATAATATAGGTACAGCAAAGATGATTTTGCAGGCAAGAAAATATGTACAGTGTGGGAGGTTGTTTACTCTTCTCTCAGGGAGGACGAAGGACTTCCTTGTGCCAGGCTTTTGCATGCTTTTCTCTCAGTTGAGGACCAGATAAAAAGGGGCAAAGTTTGACAGATGATACACAGTGTGAGCACTCAGAATGGGTGTGTATTCTCCCTGCCAGTTGGTGACAAAGGAGCAGCCTAGCATTTTGGAGGAACACACTGCTGGCCAGGGGGACTTTCATTTGGTATGGTAGCAAACAAAGAAACTTCATAAAAATGTTGTTTACTGCTCAATTATCTGCTCAACTACAAACTGGATGTAATAGATTGCATGTGTATCTAGCTACTAAGATACCAATTAAAGAACCATTTTACATGAAACTGTAGGATTCTCTGTTTTGAATAGATGTCAAAGGTTGATAGACAGCAATTAAATCACCTATCCAGTTTGCAGGCAGATTCAGATCAATCAGAGTGAAAATACAAATTTGCAGCAGGCTATTCATTCCTATTCAAGGCCATTTTCTTGTTTTCATACCGGTTTGTGACCTGTTCTGTCTCTGATCCACAGAGTATGCTCACACTGCTATCAGGAAGCACCTTGTGGCACAGCAGCTCAGGCTCAGCACTTTTCTGCTTGCCTTTTGCAGCATCCACTTGAGTTCTCACCACATGTGCTGCTGCCCTTACCTTAAAGCTGAAGGGAGTCTCACTTAAGACTTTAGCTCAATCTTTTTGACATAGGAGAGAGCTATTACCTGTGCAGTCTTCCTTAAATGTTGTCATGTTTGCTTTACAGGAAAATTATAATGCAGAATGTGAGTTTGTGGAGAGGATCCATGAACTAGGTTACAACACCTACGCGTCCCGCCTCTACCGGACCGTACCCAACAGAGCCGGCACCAAGCGCAAAGCCAGTGCAGAGAGACTCTGGTATGTCTCAGTCAATGGGAAAGGACGACCCAGAAGGGGCTTTAAAACTCGCAGGACACAGAAATCGTCCCTGTTCCTGCCCAGAGTGTTGGATAACAAAGACCATGAAATGGTCCGATTGTTCCACACAAACGTGAAATACCGAGAGAGTCTCCTCAAGCCCCCAAGCAAGAACCAGCGAAGAAGGAGAGGACGCTGATGGGGATGGGGGAGCTTGGATAGGGGATGGAAACGATTGAGAGTCTTCAAATTGCTACTAAAAAAACTAACAGCTGTGATTGTACAACAGGCATTAACATGGGCTTGTCTTACACACTGTATGGTAGAACTGGAAGTCACATCACTTAGCTATTGTAGAGTTGTTATCTGTGGTAAAAGAGAGGCGCGATGAAATAAGGCACGTTCAAATGTAAATTAGTTGGGCATAATAATTTTGTCAATGACTTTCACATTTTCTTTTCTAAGAAAAACTGAAAAGATCTTTTTGGTTGCTAGTATTTCCACTGACACTTGCCACAGGGTATTACCTCAGTGACCCTGACCTCCCAGAGCCTATCCATAGTTCATACTTACCAATCGTGTGTCCACAGAGAAGGCAGAGCACTGTTGTGGCTCTTTTGGCAGTTCCTTGTGGAAGGCTACATTGCTATTTTTATGGAATACAGGAGATAGAAAAGTGGTTTATTTTTTGACTTACATATATTTATTTATACTTTGCAATCATCCAGTATCAATTATACTTTTTCCAAGACAAGTGAAATATTAGCTGCTTCAAACGTTTCAATGGACACAGATGTTGCTAGCATATTCTTGAATTTGTTTAATTAAAAACCTGAAACATTTGTCCTTGTCATTCAGATAAGTGGATGTTGGTGAAGTGCTATTTGCATTGGCCAGGCTTTAGCAATATTCGCTTGTTTAACAGCTGATGAATCTTCTTCTAAAACAGGACCCTAATGTGATGCAGGAGCTGAGTTTGTAATGTGAACTGAACTTGAAATATAGGAAAATTCAGCACTGGGGATGAGAATCGTGATCAGGTACTTTCGTTTAGCTAAGTTTTCTGGAGGAGGTCCTACTTCTAGATTAAATATGTGGGAAGGAAAATAACAGTTGGATTGGGCATGAAAAAGATGACTTGCTAACTTGAGGTGGCTGCCCTATTCTCACCATCTTTACTTTTCAAGTGCTTGTTATTTTCACAAGGCAATCCTACACCGAAAGCTGCAAATCCAGACAGGGATTAACAGTCTTGGGTTTTGGTTCAATCTCCACAAAAATATGTTTCTGTAGTTCTTTCTACTCTGATTCTGGTGTTGACTTTTACAAAGCTGAGGCGAGTCTACATGAGGAGTTTAATTCTGAGCAAGGGGTCAAGATTAACAAAAATACTCTTGATGTGGAGGAGGTTACAGAGTAGCACAAATATTTAGATGTGCTTGAGAAGTACAAACAATGCTCATTTCAGTGAGATGTGGCCTTGTGCTCTTCACTTCCTCGAGTTAGGTGCTGATACTGCACAGTCAGAAGAAAGAGAGGCAGCATTGCAAAATAAAAAACATTCCATGTGAAATGAACAAAAGATCTGTAAGATAAATATGACATTACCTGAAGACAGACAGGTACAAACCCTCCTCCTGGTCATATCAGCACAAAGGGGGTTGGAAATCCTGTGGGCTGCCTGCTGAACAGCAGTACAGTCATTTAAAACTAGGGAGTGGCAATCTTCCATCTCTGAGGAATGAACCCTGAGAGAAGTAAAATTAGTCCAGAGAAAGATTGCTAATTAGTTATCTTTAGCACCACACATCCCTGTAAAGGCAAAACCAGATGTCTGTATACCAAAAAAGAATTGTCTGTTCTTCCACCTTTCCTATCTTTCTGTGATATTTTGACAAGGAAAGAAGCCATTTGAATACGAAAATCAAAACTTCTGATCTGTGCCTCCCTTTATACTGAGACAATATAAAAAGCCACTTAAATGGTGTACATCAGATAATGCAACATGTTGCACACAGAATACATCTTGGGTTACAAAAGGGTACAGAAACCTATGGAGCAGCTTCCCAAGTTGTCTTGCTTTTACAAAATAAGAGAAAATGGTGATGGGATCTTCACAGAAGTAACTAGGCAGTGTTGAAAAAAACTGAGCAAAAGGAAAATGTTGAGACTGAAAAAGAAAGGAGAATTTTCTGGTTTGTTTACTCTCCTGTGAAGCACACAAGGTCTGAATTACTGAAGAATTCAGGGTGCCTTTGGAAAGTTGGTCATACCAGTGAAGAAAGTTAAGTTCTGTATCATGAGCATCAGGGTTTTTTGAGATGCATTTCTGACTACTCCAGCAACCCTGTCTTAGCTCTTTATTTCTCTTCAGGCTGCTGCTAAAGGATGAACAATTTGACTGGTCAGGAAAGAGAGGGATGTGTGAAGTTTTCAGAGGTCTCAGGCTTCAAGAACAAAAGACAAGGGAAGGAAAGTGTCAGTGAGCCCAAGTGGCAGGGTAAGATCCCCTACAACTGAAGATTCTGGAAGTCACTTTTCCCCATTTCTGGGCCATATTTATTCACTGCTTTCAGATCTATTTCACCTCAGCTAGGAAGAGAAGCAAGAGGCATTCTTATCTTTCTGTCTGCTAAAAGCTGTTGTTGTAAAGCTAATGGCTAATGATTGCATCAGGTATTTTTGATACAATCCTGACTGTCTAAAGCAGACAGTCTCCTGTTAAACCTGTAACACAAAGATGGCATCTTCACACCAGCTCTAAGCCCATTTCCCTATCAAACACTTGGCTCTCAGCTTTTCTCAAGGCCAAGTGCTTGTGCTGACCATATTCCTTGCTTTTCTGCCACTGGTTTGGTCCATTTTTCCTCTCATTCTTTCCTCCTACTTTTCTTTTACAGGCAGTCAAACTTCCTGCCATACTGCACCAGCAGGCAGCTGCTGTAGGTGAGGGAGCAATACAACTAACTGCAAACGCTGTGCTTACTCCTGTCGTTGTTCTGAGCTTTACCCTGTGCTTCTTGTGGCAGTATTCTTCTAACCACCTTCCCACAGGAAACTGCAATGAAGTTTAGGTTAACCCATGAACTGTGTCATTATTTTAGTTTTAGTTTTCATCCCAAGAAAGTCTGAAATACTAACACAGGGGGAAAAAAAACAAACAAAAAAAAGGAAGAAATAGACAAAAGTGAACAACAATTAACAGATTGGATGGGATGGCATTTTAACTACTCCAGGTAAGTGATGATTTTCACGTCAGCCTAAAACAATTTTACTGACATTCTTAGAATTTTTTTCCTGGCTCAGTCTCACTACAGCAATTCAAAGGAGATGGCTCTGGGATTTGACTTGCTTGGTTGCTTTTTTTTTTTTTTATCTTTTAAGAAATATTAATGTTCTTGTTGAAATCCTTTTCATTACAGACATTCATGACTTAATTTTTTAAAGGAACCTTGAATTCCAGAGTTCTCAGATACTGACAGGTTGAAATCCTTTTCAGATGTACAACCCTCGGCAAAACAATAGGCAAAGAAACTCTTCTGACCACAAGTGCCTTTGCCTTGAGTGGGTGCACTGACCTGGTTTGGGAGTGGGATTTGTATCACTTCTCCCATTCAGTCAATAAGCCTTAACTGCTTCTTACAATTATCTGAACTGAGGATGTGGTTACTCCCCTAGCTTTCAGAAGGCTTAGTCCCATCCAGAACAGTTCAGACTGAGTTGGGGGGGATGGGGGGAGGGAAATCTAGATAGCAAAACTGTTAGAACACTTTGATATAAATCATCACATCACAGAATCACTGAGGCTGGAAAAGATATAAGAGATAATGAAGTCCAGTCTATAACCTAACACCACAACATCAGCTAAACCATGCCACCAAGTGTCACATCCAGTCTTTTATTGAAGACCTCTAGGGAAGGCCACTTCAAATATTTTGATTCACAGCCTCATCAGTAAATACAAGCTCAGAGGAGGAGACAAGTAAATAAATTCAAAGTTGCAGTCAGACAGGGCAATATCAGACATCATAAAACAATGCCATTGTAAAGTCTCTTTGAGTTACAGTGAAAACCTTTGCCCTGAGCATCCTGCCACCGCTGTGCACAGACATCCAGAATCTCCCTCTCAGAGAATAACCTCAGAAGACAAAGCTACTAATGCTGACAATGAAAGGTTTGAATCTGAGTGCTTATTTGTATTTGATAGAAAGCACAGCAGCCTTCATATTTATGGCCACACACATTGCACAGGTGTATGGAATTTGCCTCAGGACTATCTATAGTTAGCTGCATTAAACACGAGGTCGTGGAATCTCCTTCTCTGGACACATTCAAAATGCGTCTGGATGTGTTCCTGTGTGTCCTGCTCTAGATGGTCATGCTTGGCAGGGAGGCTGGACTTGATGATCTCTGGAGGTCCCTTCCAACCTCTGAAGTTCTGTGACTCTGAAACCCTTTTCCTGGTCTGAACAAGTGAGGGAGATATTAAAGGAGTGGTACAACTTCTCTTTCAAATATGTGTTAAGACAATTTAAGCCAAACCTTTCTGAGTTTAGTCATCACTACAATTACATCTCTGAGCTCCAAGCAAAGTTCCTCAAAAGCTACAACAAAGTCCATCTGTTCAACCATAACTGCTTGGTTTGAGCCCAGCTGAGACTTACTCTGTTACTCTCAGTGGACCTGACTCATTTCCCACCTGACATACTTTAGGGTCCTTTCAGACTTTCCTGCATATGTGCAGTAAACAGGTCAGAACACAGCTGAGTAACATAAATAACATAAATAAAATAAAATTTGAGTTCAGTCTGGAGAAGAGAAGGCTCCAGTCAGACTTAAGGGCTTAGGAAAAAAAAAAAAAATTGTCAGCAGATTAAAGCTCCACCTTCCTTTTATATTCTTACTAGGGAAAGCCACACAGATTTTACTTTATGCAGCCAAAAATGAAGTAGCCTGAAAGAAGCCAGCTGGCAATCTCTGAGACAGTGGCTTGTGAAGGTAGGTGACACACAACTCTGCACAGCATAGCTGTGATATGACTGCATATGCTTGGTTTGCACTGCAGACACTGGAGGCTCACAGGCTCAGACCATGAAACCAACTGAAAAATGTTCTTAAATCCTTAGACTTTTTTTTAAGGCAGCATGGGTCTAAAACTACAGCAGCAGAAACTGAGTTTATTTGTGTCCCGCAGCCTGTCTGCTCCAAGGATCTGTTAGCCATATTCAGTAGTGCATATGGAAAGAAAAGCTTTGGGATTGGATTAACCCTTTCTTTCCCCACTTCTGAATGATGAACACATTGCATTTCAAAGTGCTTCACTGCAAATGCATTCAAAATACCTGTAGGAAATTGAGATTCTCTATGATCTTCCCAGAGAGAGCAGGATGAGAGACCAAAGCTCTTGAGAATGAAGTTTTCTCCTTTTATTTTTATTCTACACTCTAAACTTCCTAATCTAAATGGAGCAGGGTGATCCCACATATTTGTTGCTTTTTATAAAGGAGCTCAACCTAGAGTTATTTCCTCTTACCTCTGCACTGCACAGATCAGATTCACTCTTTTGTTACATCGCTCTGTTCTGCTGTTCACCTCTCTAATCATTTCCCCAACTCTAGCAAAAAAAAATGTACCAAATGTTTCTCCCCTGCAGCTTCCCTTCCTGTGGACCCACACTTTCCCCCTCTCTGTGTCAATGGTTCCTTGTATGTTTTTGGAGGAGACCATCACTTCTTTTTCTCTGATCTGCCTGATAGAATGCTCAGAGAGATAAAGTAAGAGTAGCCTCCTCCTAGAAAGCCTAAAAGACCACAAACTTTAGTTGTCCCTCCTCGGACTGATGCCAAAGAAACACCAGAACCCTTCAGTGCTCTGAAGCAGAGAAAAGCCCCAGCTCTTCCAGCACAATTTTAGAACTTGGAAGGTCAGAGGCTTATTAATTCTCCACATGTGTGCCCAAGGAAGGCAGCTGTTGTCCTTTGGCCAGAATCAGCTCCTTCCTTGTTAATCCATAAAAGAGGTGAGCACTTGGAGCCAGAGCTTGGGGTTATTTGGTAGCTCTGTGGGTTTGTGACCATGCAGAGATATTTTAGGAAAAGGCAATTCAGAAGTTGGAATTTCATCAGGTTTGATAGAAGGTTGAGCAGCTCCTGCTAGGAAAAGAGGAAGGAACTCAATATTGCATTATTTTGGCAGCTTTTCCTAAAGGATGTGGACGGTCTCTTGCCTCACAGCTCAGTACAAGGTAAGGCTACTTTAGTGTAAATTTAATACCTCTTTTTCTTTGGGGTTCTTTACTGAGAGCAAAAACCAGGAAAACTTTTCCAAGGTGGAAGTCTGTATTGAAGACATTGACCCAATATTACTCTTGGTGCTGTCTCAGAATACAAGCCAAGCTCCATCCTATTTCTCCGTAAAAAAACTGACTTTGAAACAAAGTTGTGTTGTTGCCACTGACAATTTTTTTAAAATAGAATTCCCATCGTATTTATAGTAAGATAAAACTCTCTGATCTTACAGAT
Source organism: Psilopogon haemacephalus (assembly GCA_013396835.1). Lineage (NCBI taxonomy): Eukaryota > Metazoa > Chordata > Aves > Piciformes > Megalaimidae > Psilopogon > Psilopogon haemacephalus. The sequence continues at coordinate 538,968 of VWZI01011388.1, read as the reverse complement.
CAGTAAACTTTATAAAATAATACAGTTTATAAACTGTGTGGAATATTTTGCTGCTGAAACAATGGCACAGGATTTAAATTTTGGGGGTGGCTTAGAAAGGTGGGCAAGAGTTTGGGTTTTTGTAAGTTTTGGAGCACATCTAGGTTCTAGCCCATGTAAAGAAGCTTTACTGTTAAACAAAGAAAGAAATATTATTTTTTAAAAAAAGGAAAAGAAAAAAAGAGACAATTTGTGAAAAAGCTGAAGAAAGATTGCAGGATGTTTTACACCTCATTTCCATGAGGCCTTGATAAAGCAGAATCAGAAGGGAGACATGGGTGGATTAAAATGCAAAGAGAGAGAGAATAAAAGCACTTCTACACCTTAGGATACTGTTCTGGTGGTGTTCTCTGCATGAGATTAACAAGGTGTGGCCATTTGAGCTAGATTTATAGCTCAGCCATAGGAAAAAATGGAAACAGAGAAGGGGAAGCTCTGAGTGGAGAGGTGACCATTCTAGGGATAGGCCATATAATAGCAGCAGTAGATAAGTTCATACATTTTAATTGGAGCATCAAGAGCCTTATGTCTGGAAGCACAGCTTGTACCTTTCCCCTTGCTGCTTCTGCTGCACCTGCTGCTATCTTTCCCCTACCGCTGTTTTGGCTGCTGCTGCTTTTGCTGCCACTTGACCCCTTCCCCATCTTCCTTAAGGTTATTATTTTTCTGTCTTATGTTATTCTCCTTATACTGTTATATTTAGTTTAAACTATAAGAAATGCAGTTTCATTTTTCCTGACTTTAAAAAAAAAAAAAATCTGTTTTAGTGAGTTTACTTTACCAGTGGAGGGATCATGCCTAACCTAGTACACAGATAAAAAGAAGGAGGGACAGGGGAAGAAGAAGAAGAGAGAGAGCCAGTTTAGAAAATTGCCCTGGAGGACACTGCTGGGTGAAGGGCTTGGGATTTTATCCTGCACACCCTTCCAAGGATGAAGCACTTTGAGACAACCCCAATGAAGCTTCTGTCACCAGCAGCATGATTTGTTTGCAGATCTAATTCTTCAAGCTCACATGACTGAAACAAATTTGTGTTTCTGACTTGGCTAGACTGTGATGGCAAGCCAGTGACACACTTAACAGTTGTGAAACTGCATTCAGCATTGGTGATACGTGAATATTTGTACCTGGAGACCTTGGGAGCAGAGAAGCTCTTGTTAGGCAAGGATGTAGCAAGAGGAGAGTCATGAAGGAAGGCTGCTGGGAAGTCTGATACTCTCCAGTTGCCCATTGTTGCAGCTGTGGGCATGAGTCCTGAGAGCAGCTCTGCAGGTGGCAAAGGGTGCAGGGCTGGCACAGCTCTGCACAGGCTTCACACTTGGTGGAGAGAAAGCAAAATAAACAAAATACCAAGGCAGGAAGCAAGCTGCTGTCATCCTGACTGGGTATGGTGACTTTATGAGTCACTGTATTACATTTCAGTAACTTGGCTCAACTCTCCAACCTTGTTATCTGAACTGCAGTTCAAGGTTGGCAGTGGTGAAAAGCAGGATTTTCAACTAATTCTATAATTGATAGAGGAGCTATGGTCCACTTCCACGCTCCTACAAAGGTACAAACCTGCTCAGAGTTGCAGGCATATTAGGACTACGAGATCTCTTCCCTCTTTGAGATGTTCAAAGTAAAGCTAAGTCCTCCCTTTTTGGAATAGTGTTTTGTACAAACTTGTATAACTTCAGTATAGCCACGAGGAGAGAAATGGGTTTGGAGCAGCTACATTAACTGCAATTTGATAAAAGGGGTCCATTGATTGAATTTGAGCAGCCAGTGTTTTGAATACCTGAGAGACTTTTCAGTGTAAACAACAGATACCAGAAATGGAGCTGTATTATAGGAAACACAGACCCTGGCTGAGCTTTGGCTACACGAGATTCTAGTTTGTATCATGGATGCTGTGGCAGCAGCTGATTCCTATAGGAATAAAGAAGTAGGAACATGTGCAAACTGCAGTCTGACACTACCACTGTGATCTCAGCAACAACTTCAAGGGGATGATTAGGAGTCTTCATGTTTTCTTGTTGGCTTGCACATGGGTTGTTAAGATCTATTACAATCACTGCAAGGGAACACCTGTTAAATATCAAAAGATTCTTGGGAAAGTTCAAGTGCTTTCTAAGGCAAAGCTACACCCTTTCTTTTAATACAGCTTTCATGAATCCAGTTTGGTAGAATCCAGTCTGCCCTTCGATGCTTTGTTCATGCTCTAAAGCAGCAGCACAGCCCCAGGGTGACTCAAATGTATTCGTCCTCCATGCAGATTTACCTGTGTCTAAAATGAGCCATGTCTTGCTTCCTGACATTCCTGTCACTGCCATACTCTGAATGAGGCTGAATCCAGCTGGCACTGCTGCAGTGGCTTTGGAGCTATGGAGAGTCACACTCCCTCAGCAGTTCATCAGGTGACAAAGCACAGGCAAAGCACTAAGAAAAAATGAATTTGACTTGAGACATACATACTGTGCAAACATGGAGAAATATCTTACATTTCTGGAGGGTTTTGATGAAATCTAACATCCTTTGGCTCCATTGCAATGGCCCTCCCCTACATCACGTTTTGATTTTCAGCTCAGCAAGTCTTTTTTTTTTTTTTTTTTTTTTTTTTTTTTTTTCCTCCTTTGAGCTATGAAACTCAGCCTGCTTTTCAACACCACTATCCAGCCTCTGAGTGAAGGGAAGGCTGTGATTCAAATTAAGAGTTATGATGACATCATAATCCTTAGGAGCACAGCTGGAGCATTTCATGAACAGTAGCAAAGACCCTCCATTGATTTACTGCCTTGGTATTCAATCAGGAGTCCATGTTCTGTGTCCTTAGCTGCAACATACAGAAAATAACTTGGTGGACTTCTAATTAAGGCATTTAACTTCTTGTCCATCTTGTAAGAAAAGATTTGTGCTATATATGAGATGCTGCTGCTATTATGGATTCTCCTCTATCTTTGGAGCAGAAGGGCTGCAGGCCCTGAGAAGGTCCTTTGGGCTATAAATGGGATAAGCACCAAAGTTGCTCTCTGACCCTTCCAAACAGAAGATGCAGCATGGGATGGCAGAAATACTCGTGTGTCCCAAGCTCTGCACCTTCTCTCTTGCTCTGGTTTTCAGCAAACCTTTCCTGGCCTTAATCATCCCTCAAGCACACACACAAATCGTTTTGGTTCTCATGAGAGAGAAGAAGCAAAGGGGATCCAGAGCTGTGCTTCTGGGCAGCAAATGAGCCCTTCCCTCTCTGCAGTGCCAGTCCCCAGCCGCAGCATGCACGAAAGCAATGTCAGAGCCGTGCTGTTTCTCGTCTCGCCCTTCGTTCCCGGGGAGTGACCCTGCTGCCAGCCCCCACTGACCTGAAGATGAGAGTTCCCTAGATTGTTTCCAGCTTGCACTGCTAGTCCTGCTGAAGCAAGAGTACTTATGGTATTTTTGGGGTGGTGACTCACGAGAAAGTCATGAATGTCCCCTTAAGGGGCTGTCAAAAGCCCCCTGGTAAGAAGTGTTTTGGTTTTCCTGCTTTTGTTGCCCAAGCTCCCTGCAGATATTTTCTCAAGGCTCCAACGTGGTTTTCTCAATTAATTGTCCAAGCAGCAAGTTGAACCCTAAAAGGCAACAGAGCAGAGGTGCAGACCCTAATCTGGCACCCTTCCTATTCATCTCACCCTATAGTGACAGACTGCATGGCCCCTCCATTTCAGAGGGTACCAAAACTGCTGAATGCCTCCTAGTTCCAATTGTACTTCAGGCAGCTAAAGCCCAGAGAATTTCAGGGGGTTAGGGGTAGAGGTGTCTTGGCAGATCCCAAGTGTGTCAGTCATTCTTTTACATTTATTTCTAAGTTTTATTTTCAAAAAGTGCTTCAGAAACTTTATTGATACCCTCAAAACCAACATGAAGTGGTCAGGGATGGTTATCACAGATACTTGCATCTCCAAGAGTTATGAGGTCTAGTGACCTGACCAAGAGCACAGAGGCTCTGGTGTTGAAGTATGGTCTGGATTCAAAAAAGGGCTCAGAACAGCTGTGCGATCTGGAGTTGTGTTATATTTGGACTGAAGGACAGCTGTGAAAAGGAAAAATGACATCTACCCCTTCTTGCCATCAGAAGGAGTGTTTTAACAGAAGGCGTTGCCTGCTTGCTGTGTCTCCAACATTTGTGTTCTTCAGGTACCTTCACTGTGGCTGCAGCCCTAGTAGTGGCTAGCTTTCCAACTTCTCTTGCTACACCCACACTTCAGCTGGCCAGAGCTCTACTAAAGCCACTGTGTGCCAGGAAGATGGTAGTCAAGACCTGCCCTGATATTTGTTAGTACACCTAGAGCTTAGTGACGCAAAGCTTATTGAGCATTGCTTCATGAGCCTCATCACTGTCTTATTTGACCTACGTTGTCAGGGCTGGTGCCTCCAAGAAATGTACCACAGCTATGTGACAACACTATGGAATCACTCTCCTGTGAGCAAGGCAGGCTCTCAGCTCAGCAGCAATCCTTCCATAAGGTGATCTCCCAACCATAAGGATCCCATCCGCTTCTGGAAAGTGAGTCACCAAAGCCAGGGAGCTGAAGGACTGTGGCTGTGCTGTGAGCACCTGGATGGAGAGGGTGGCTTTCCCCAGCGTTCCCCTAGGCAGTGGGGCCCTGGTACTGCAGGGAGCCTTTTGGGCAGCAGAATGTCAACTGCTTTCTGGCTGTCAGTTTCTTGCTGATGTGCAGCAGCAGCAGAGGCATGCACTGAAAACCTCTCTCAAGAACCCTTGGGTATATCCCTTTGGAGAATATTTACCTGGGAGTTGTCTCATTGGCATGAAGAAGAACAACTAGACCAACGCCTCACTTTCAGAACAGCAAAAAGCTTTCCAGTTCATGTATGGTTAAAGACTAAGTGCAAGTCCCACAGGAGCTAAGTACCAATATGTCATAAACCAGACATTAAATATTTCTGTTATTGCTACTACATTTTAACTTTTTTTTTTCTTGTCAAACAAGTAAAATAGTCCCTAAAATCCTGTTGTCTTGGAGTTCAGGTTTTAACTTAGTGAAAATCAGCAGGGAAAAATAACTCCACTGACTTAAACATCCATTATGAGTAAAATACTGTCATGTAAAATAGCGAAAGTGTAGGGTTTGTGGCTGATTATTTGGTGGGACTGAGGTTATCCAATAGGAGAATTACTATCAAAGCCCAGCAAGATATGGTTACCAGGCAGGAATCCCAGGAGATTCTGTTACCACACAGGAATCCCATGGGACAGTATTCTCAAGAAGGAATCTCTAGCATTCAGTTGACCACAAGGCAGTAATATTAGATTTTTAGTATTAAATCCAGTGGTATCTTATTTTATAAGAGTTGGCACAGAAGGACCAGAGTAAAATGCAATGGAAGAAAGACGTGTGCCGGGAATCTGAGCTGGAAGCCCTCATCAGTACACTGATTTCTAGCAGAAATAAAATGCCACAGATTTTCCTCATGATCCTGAGGTCTTTCTACTAAGCATGATTTCACCCACTTAGTGAAATGTTTAGTTAATTTAACTAAACACAAACTAGATCACACACGCAAAACAAAACAAAAAAAAAAACCCCAAGCCACGAATAAAACCCAAGGCATTAATAATATTGTGCAGCACTTTTGGGTTTGTTTTTTTATTGAGCAGGAGTTTCACTTCTACCATGAGCAGTGCCCCTCATGTCTAGGCGTGTACTAACCAAGCTAACAAGCTGCTCTGATGGGTGTCTCTCAGCCTGTGTTTGTGTGATGCCTCACAGAAGGACACCTGCAGCACCTGAGCAACACAGAAATGCAAAAGAATGACTAAAACAGCAATTGTTCTCCTTGTTGTCTTTCTCTTGTAGCACCACTGACACTGGCATATTTGGCAAGAAGTCACTGGACAGCTGTTTCAAGAACACCTAACTTAATTTCATCCTCTCTCTGCAGACTGGTTCCTATACCTGCAAGTTCTGAAAGCCTTTAGCCAGAGATGGACACTTCTCAGAAAGCTGCTGCCAAGCTGCGCCGTGCAGGAAGCTGAGGCTCGCTGGTTCAGTTTGATCACAGCAGGTAAATCTAAGTGCTCATCTTTCTTTAGCTGCAAGGTTTTGCCTTCCAGGATCATGTTACACTTTTATCACTATTTAATCAGATAAGCTCTGATCAAAAGTCCTGTCAATGTACAAAGAGTTTAGTCCGAAGAGACAGAGCTATGCTGTGATTAGCCTGAATCAAGGCTAACTGTGCATTAAATTAGGACCTAACACAAAGTTAGGTCCTAACACTGGCATTAACCAGTGCCTCTAAAGACACACCTGTGAAGCTGTGCTTTGGAAAGTGACAGAGGCAGTAGGTCAGAAACTCACATGGGCCCACATGTGCAGTCAGAGGAGAGTGCAATGGCCCCACAGGTGCCATTGCAGCTTGGACCCAGCCCTCAGTGTGAAACACAGGCAGATGTCACAAGGCATCCCGTCCTCCTGGCTGCACTCAACAAAGGTGTCACCCGTGGGACAGCCTCAGCTCTTCCCAGTGCTTGTCAAAGCTGCGGAAGGACTTGACCCCGGTGTTCAGATGTGATACAGCAAGCTGAGGAAAAAGAAAAGGAGGTGGCAGGAAGGAATATAAAGTCAAGAGGTATTAGCCTGTTTGCTGTGTTTGAGAAGACATTTGCCTGAGTGCCTGTGAACAAGAAAGCAGGCACCGCTGAATAGCGGGCTTAAGGAAAGTCAGTTTAGCTTCAGAGGAGGGTGTGCATACACTGCTCAGATCTTAACCCTAAAAGACCTAATCAAACAACGGTGCAAGCATGGAAGGCTTCTGAATGTGCTAAGTGGACCATTAGTAAACACAACACCTGTAGTGGGGGTATCGGTGACACAGAGGTACTGGGAAGATTACGAAGAGTGGTTACTGATGGTGATAGATGGAGAAGCCACACACTGGAGGATGCAAATCACACTGATGCTGCTTTAGTTATAAGGATTTCACATGGGTAGGTAATGCTTCGGGACCATTAGTTCATATACCGTACCTTGCCCCAACAGCGCTCAGATGCTGACTACTTGCAGTTCTGGTCACAAGAGGGTTGTAGCACCCCAGCAGTCCTGGAGCAGATGAATCACTGGAGTCTTTGTGAGCTCCTGAGGGCTTCCCCAGCACCTCTGACCCACCTTTTTGCTCTGTGTGTGATGTGCACCTCTGCCCAGAAGGCTCTGAAAATTTTAAGGGGGACAGCACTTGTGAGTGACCTCACAGTTAAATTCATTCTTCAGGTGCAGTGACCAGTTTCGTGTGCTGCTACAAGACAGAAAAGGCAAAAGCCACACGGCTGTAAGAAAAAGAATTGGGATGATTTTGACATTAATGCACTCATTATCAGGCTGAAAGCCAGGCCAAGAGCCTGTAGATCTCTTGAGACTGACAATCTGTCAAGGAAACCTCCTTACCTATGAGGAACTATTGGCATTTCCCAAAGTTTGCCTCGTCCTTCTTAGTTACACACATGTTTCCTCTATCTGTGTTCCTAGAAGCTTTTTAGCAGTTAGAAATCTGATTGTTCTCCTCTTGCCTTGTCCCCACCACAACGTTCTGCATTGCCAGTCCTGCCGGCAGCACCTCCTGCGCTTCGCTCCGTGAGTGAGCACGGGATGCCTGCTTTCAGCTATTTTACTTGGAGTGGTTTATCCCAGGTGCAGAGCAGTGTTTGCCCAGGTGGAGCTGCAAAGCAGCCTACACAGCAAGTCACAAGATTGAGGCCTGGAGCAGAAATCTGGTCGTGAATTTGGTTTGGGATTTATTGCTCGGCAACTTGGAGCGCAGCTCATCAACAGCTGGCTCTAGCCAAAACACACTGGCAAACAGAGGAGGAGCGTCATGGTAACAGAGGCGCAGAGCAGGTCACACTGCCTCTCTGCTCTGCTAAGGGAATTCCTAAGTCCTACCGCAGTAAAAGTTATCACTAATAATAACCAGTAAGAGTAACCATTGCTGCTACTAATAATAGCAGTGATTGTATTTATACTGTAACAACAGTGAGATATATTTGGCTACTATTTGGTAATTCCAAATTGCTGTTAAAACATTATAAGCTCTCTGCTGGGGTACTGCAGCTCCTTCAGCAGCACAGAGTTAGTCCATCAGTAAAGGTGCTCTCTATGCTCCCCTCTGCAGCTAAGAGAAATGCCTTTTCCTTACCCCTGATCATCACAGGAGCTCAAATACTATCTAGTAATAGGAAACTTTGTCACAATTTGGTATGGTATTGGTGATGGAAGTGCTAAAGCCCCTGAAGGAGCAGTGGTACCACAGAAGGGTACTTGGGTGCTCTGAAGGAGCAGGAATGCTGATACAACACAGCAAGGTGTTGGGTACAAACTTGCAGCCCTAAAAGGGAAGACTTTCTGACACCACCAACAGCATGAAATCATGATCTGATGTACTTGGGAGTTAATGCTGCTGCCTGTGTTCACCTTGGATTGGAACACCACAAAGCATGAGAATGGGCTGCAAACCACTCCTCAGCCTTGGCAAAAAAAATAATGGCAAATTGCCGTTGTAAAATAATAAACTGCAACGACAGACAAGGTTTGTTCCCATGCCTCTAAGTCATGGTTGCACTTACACCAATGCTGCTACAGAAGGGAGCTCTGAGGGTAGCTTTTAAATTTGTACCCTGTAATTTTTCTGCTGTAATTTAAACTACTGTGATGATGGGGCAAGGGGAAAAGAACCTCCAAGCATTTGGAGTTCTGTGAAAGTCTAACATGTAACAGCACTTACCAGCACAATTCTTCACCCTCCCACTCCGCAGGCAGGAGTGTTTCAGAGGGGAAGGCAAAGGGGAGATGTGAGTGCAGGTGTCACCCCCACCAAAAATAACGTCTTTATTAAATCATTTTGGCAGCAGTTCACTGGGGACTTCCAAGCAAACAAACAGGGTAGCTTTGAGGTCTCCCTAGCTCTCACTCCCTCTGATACCTTCCAAGTCTCCAGCCAGTGGAATTTTTGACGGGACTGCCATCCAGCACTCCACAAAAAATGCCTGCTGAGTCAGGCTCTTCATCTTCCCTCTCAGAGTCAGCAAATGCCCACCATCCCTGGCACCCTCAGTTGACAGGATCTTCAGGACTGGTCTGGTCTCTCCAAGCACAGCTCTTGTTTGACATGGTGCTCTAGGCCCCTGTGGTTCTGCCATGATGTCTTGACCAGCTTCAGCAGCACTCCTTCTGCAGCCACTCCTTTTGTGCAGGACAAGGCATGACTTGTCCCATCCTCTTTTTCAAACCAATACAATTGTTAGGTGCCATCTATCCAGGTTGCTCTGCTGCTGTTGACCAGCAAGGACTAAATGAAGTAACCTGATTGTAATAATTTGTAATTAGAGCATGATGAAACACTACCAAAAACTAGCAGCTGCCTGAGCATTTTGGAAGGCAAGGCAGGCAGCAGCTTACTGTGTTTGCTCTTTCATCCCGTTTGTGGTTTGGATGGGAATTAATATAAGTTTGCACATTAAAAAGTGGGAGGAGCAGGGAGAATAAGACAGATTAATTTTGAAATTGCCTTTTTAAAAAAAATAACAGAATTCTTTTCAAATATTGGTGCTTAAATTTAATTTCAATCCACTGAATAAACAAATATTCTGAAAACTCCAAATAGTTTTTTAATGCCTTTTTCCAGCATTATGGATTTTCATTAAAGTAGCCAAAAATGTTTGCTTTGCAGTTCCAGAGCAATGCTAAGTGGCTGTGGATGTGCTGAAACGAACTCCTCTGATTCTGCCTGGTTCTTTATAGCCCGGAATAAGTCACACAGAGCTTGTCCCATGTGGGTCACCAGGAGCTCTGCTCTGCTCCTTTTGTGGTGGAGGGAGTGCTGCTGTGGTTATTATAAGACTGTAAGACTTTGGGGTTTGCAGGGCTTTTTCTGGCCATGTCTGTGACTGAATGGAATATTTTGTGACTGTATATAGCACGTGGCAAATAACACAGCAGTGACTGCACAGCACTGTCTGAATTCCCTGGGTATGGAGTTTTCCCTTCATTATCTGTTATTCCCATCCCACTATCCTGGTGGCAACAGCTCGTGTGTACATCCTCCATTCCCACTAATATCAGTAATAATGTATATGGAGACTCACGGCAAAATAATCAGCCTGAACAAGTCTGCTCTGAACATAAAAACCTCTGGTAGGCAGCAGACTTCCTGTGGGCTCTGCTTCTTTTGGTTTATCCCCTTGTCTCAGGAAGGGTGAGCATAGTGTTTAGCTCAGTGGTTTTCATGCACTAATTTACCTGTTATTCCAGTTGGGGAGCAGCAAAGTGAAAATGTTGGCACTGTGAGACAGCTTTTGCTTGCATGTGGCAGATGACAGCTTTTAGGCAACCACTCTACTGCACTCAATATTTGCAGGATGTACTCAAGAAGGAGCCTTGATCCATTCCTGACTGGATTCCAAGCCAGTGATGGAGGGAATCATAGATTAGTCCTGGGAAACTAATAAGACTGCCAAAGTCTTCATTCTGTTGTTGCCTGCCTGCTTTAAGACTGTTTTCTTCTCAAGATAATTTTTAAAGGGTCATTTCAAGTGTGCATGTAACTCACTGCACCTTTCCAAAGGCAGTCCTAACCTAGGTGAGTATCTGAACAAACTTCCCAAGGATCTGTTTCCACAGAGCACATTAGCAGTGTGTGTATTATCGTGGCCCAGGTATGAGCATACTTTGAAACAGAACAGAAATCCTGAACTGAATGCTCATTGTTGAGAGCTAAGGAGATTCTGTAGCTTCACTGAACAAACCAGAGTCCAGTTCTGTTCCTTCTTTCATCTCCAGGAATAAAGGTAGACCTTGAGAGAAATGTCCTCTGAGAGCAGTACCAGGAATCTTCCAAAGGGAGAGAAGCAATCTCTGCATGTCTTAGTTCCACTGATGCTGCTGTTACTGTAACTCTTGTTGTTTTATCAGTGAAGTGAGAAAGATGAAAGGGAAATGGAGGTGATACTAAAATAATTGACCAGCATGAAGTTGCTCTTCTAGACACATCTGCCGAAAGATGACTGACAGGGCTGCTGACAGGTACCCTGCTTTACATATTTCTGCAGTAAGCTTTTGTATCTGGCTTCTAACCTGTTCTTTCCAAATGCCCTGAAGGGGAAGAAATGACATTTTACCTAAGATATTACCACTGTCAGTACCTACAAGCAACACAACTTGATGAATAACCTCCATGCTGGTTGCTTTTCAATTTCTAGAGCTGTTATCTGTGTATACTTTGTGGCTTGCAGTGTACTTTTCAAAACCTCACCCAGCAAACCATGCGTTTGTTTCTGGCTGACTTCAGCAGCAGTAACAGAGTGCTGATCCAGGGACATGTCTGAGGGATCTGTCTCCTAAACTGTTCGGTTATAACTCTTTCAGGGCCTTTTCAGTGCCAGGCTGCAAGGTAGAGCTTTTGCCATTGCCACTACCACTGGTTTATTTGGAGAGGTTTTAGGTGTCTGTGTTCTAACTCTCACCCCACACAGCCCAGGAGGTGCAGAGATTGTCTAAAATCAAAGGAGCCCATCTCTGTCTCTTGGTGCGGGTGAGTGCCAGGGTCCTGCTGGCCCCAGGTTGCTGTCCTGTCCTGGGAATCAATCAGCATTGTAGGTTGTCTGCACATTGTGCTTCTTTGGGAAAGCAATTTGCCTAGATCAGGCTTCAAGAACCTCTTCCACAGTAGTTCACCAGCCTTGATGGATCACACAGATCTTCCACAGCCTCTCTGGTGATGATTCCTCCTCTGCCACCCCAGGGGTGTGTGAAGGCATCTCTGCATAGCTGCCACTCAGTGCTACAGCCAGCAATGGGCTGGGAAGAAGGAGAGCAATGCTCACCTTGTGGAGGTATTCTGAGGATACAGCCACTGCCTCCACAGAGGTCTAAGACCTTGCAGTGATGAACACCACAAAAAGTCCAAGAGCGACTAAGGAAAAGAGACATCTGTTTGTTTCACAGCTGTGACACTAAAGGTCAACTGGAAAAGCTGGTTTCCTCCATGCTCAGAGGGGTTATGAATCGTACAGCTCTGTCCATATATGTTCTGACAGATCTGAAGTGGTGCTGTGCTGGGAAGATCTAAAATTCAGCAGTACACGTCATTTGCTTACAGCAGCCACTTGGCCTCACGTTAGCCACCCGTAAAAAGTGATTCATCCGAAGAAGGCCACATGGTGAACAGACTGTTGTAAGCCACCATGCTGCATTCAAAGTCAGCTAAAACATTCTCACACAAGAAGTTAACTTAGGCTACCATTTCCCACAGTAACAATAATAAAAATAAGCTTAACTAACACTTCCCCTGATTCTCAACGCTCAGTCTCTGTTATATTTCCTTTTACCAGCTTTGTTTGGCAGAGTGTCAGGTGATGCATCAGCAAAAGTATGTGTGCCATCATCTGACAAAAGGAACAGAAATGTGTATTTTTAGTTTTAAAGTGTTTATCATTTCAATAGGTAAAGAGAATACAGGGCAAAGAAGAACAAACCAGCGTGTGCAGAAGTGTCAGCAGTATGAGCACTTGAGCAAGGATATGGCAAGTATAAGCACTTGAGCTTTGGAGTAAGGATGAGCCTGCCTGGGAACTAAGCTCTCTGGAGAAGGTCTACAATACTATGTAGAGCCCTCTGAACATCTTCCTCCATCTGGGTTTTTAGCAGATTTCCCTTCTAAATTTGGGTTCAGGATAAGGGCTGTGATGCTATGACAAGACCACGTGACACAATTACTCTCAAAAATCACCTGGTTTGAATGATGACTCCCAAGACATATTCCACTGTCACATCCCGCTGAGTGCTGCTTTTCAATGATGCAGACTCCAATGGAAGTCTGAGAAGTCCTCAGATCCTCCATGTTCTCTGCTCATCCCAGCACCCCACAGAAAAGCGTCTCAGGCTTCAGGAACATCAGAGAGTAATGCCACTTGGGGCTGACAAGAATTCCTCCTTCAGCTGGCTCTAATGACATGATTCCCAATGGTCATTTTTGCATCAGCTGTAGTGCATATGTTCAAGGAAGCAGGAGCAACATAAAGGTGACTGCAGAAGATCCACCAGGCAGGAGACATTCTTCAGCCCTGCAGTTAAGGGCAGGGTATTGTTTAGCCCTCCTTTACCATGAGTATAACTCCCATGAAGGGCATTTCTTTCTCGTCCTGTAGATGAAGACAAGAGCAGGATGTCTCCAGGGAAAGGGTAGTGGAGCGCAGGAAGCATGTGCAGCAAAACCAGCTGTTGATAAAGCAAAAGCCAGTGGAGCAAAGAATGCTACATGAAATTGTGGAGCAAAGCTGCAGCCTGAAGCAGGGTGAAAAGCAGTGTGTGTGATAGATTTTTCAGAGGCATCTCTTCACCTGAGAGTTGTTCAATGTCAGGCCATAAAAATCGCGGTGGCCACCACATCAGCAGGCTTGGCTAACGGCCTTGAGTCTCCCAGAGGTTTGCTGTCACCACACCACCACCTCACACCTTTGAGCCGATGTTGCAGGAACAGCAGGCTTACAGCTTAAAAGCAAACAAACCAAGCACAGAAGCTGAGGAAAAAAGCTTCTAAGACACTGAATCTAGTTCCCAGAAAGTCAAATGTCTGTGGCTTGTCTTCCAGCTGCAGCTCCTTGGCACTCAGCCCGGCAGCAGTGGGTATATATGAGCAACATGGTCACAAGCTGGAGTGTGAATGGCAACATCTGAGCTGTTAAAGACCTACATGGGTGGACACAGTCATGTCCTCTATGCCCTCTGCTTCCTATGGAAATACACAGAGATGCAGAACTCTGTGCAAGCTCACCAGCAGCAGAAGGTGTAACTGTCAAAAGGGTCCATACCCATCACATGCAAAGTGATCTTCAGTCCTCTCGCCAAATCAACCCAAATGTGCTGGAGAGAGGATGTTGGTTCCTTTGTTGCTTGTCCAGTATTGTAGCTGCCTGCTGCTATACTTCACTGCCCTTTTCCAATATCCAGCACTCCAACATCACCGGAGATGATACGGGTTTGATCATGGCAAGAGGATCACGACAGCAAACAGCCCAGGCACACAGAGATCAAATAGACCAGCTGCAAACAGAGGGAAAAAAAGGCAGCATGTGAGTGGCGAGCTCGGGTGCGGGTATGCAGGCTATGCAGGCAGCAGGGGCCCGCACCGCCAAGGTCTCCCAGCGACCCCGGCCACTCGCCGCTTGGGCCCCAGCACCGCGCGGCATTCCAGCCTGCCTCCTCTCCCGGGACCACTGCCCTGCTCACACAGAGAGGCAGCCAGACGTGAACGTGAGAAAGCTTTCCCAGGCCAGTCCCTTCTGCAGATCGCTGCGTAGTTGTCTTCCAGAATCATCATAATTAAAAGGGGCGTGCGCAAAGGGGGAGCTGGGGTACCCACTTGCTTTTTCACCAGGTCTTTGTAGCATGCAAACATGGTGAAAGGGATTTTTTTCCTAACAATATCTTTCTCCATGCCCCTTCCAATCCACTCCCTGTCCTTCCAGATCAAAGAGGCTCAGTGCAATATTTACCTTCAGAAAGAAAAAAAACCCACAACAACAAAAAACTCACAAGCAATATCTTTCAAGGTCATTTACATCTGTTTACTGGGGTTAATGAATACATAAATTGATTTCTAAATTGTAGACCTAGAGCCCTTCAGAAATGCAGACATGCAACCCCAGCTGGATGGCTGCTGTGCCAGTGCCATTGCAGAATTGTTTCCAAGAAAGTAGTGAAGGTATTTCCAATTGCTCCTTCTCCACTGTTCTTGCTTTCAAACAGAACAGGATACAGGGCTTGAACCTGGATGCAGACCTGAGTTCTGTGAATCCTTTCTTCTTTCACAGAATCACAGAGTTAACCAGGTTGGAAAAGACCTCTAGGATAATAGAGTCCAACCTAACTTTTCTAATTAATTTAATTAATTTCTGATACTTTAAGCCTAGAAGGATTTGGAAAGCAGAACTGTCTGAGCTGTGACATCTACTTACGCTCCTTAGGAGCAGAGCCGATGCAAAGATGAAGACATTTTACCTGGCTTAGTATTTAAATTGCTGCTACGAAAGAGTCTGCGCCACCAGGCGTAGGGGGTACAAAGCAGAAGAGTGCGACATGATGTGGAAGATGAAGAATTAATTATGGGATAATCTGGAGATGTCCAGCTCCCCTTCACCACATGGAAGCAGATGGCATGGTGGAGAGCCTTGCTGGCACACTTTCGTGGCTTCCATAGGGAATATGCTGCTTTAATGGTCTCCTGTGACAATAATTTTCAACTGCAAATGTCTGTTTTGCAGTGTTAAGACCCTGAAGGTTAACAGCTTCCACCTGTCATTTACTCCAGGTGCAAACTGGGACTGCTGCAGCACCACTTTGCTTTCACGCCCATGGGCCGTACACCAGTAGGAAGAACACAGCAGTCAGAGGGCTCTGAGTGTTTCGTGGGGAAGCTGCACACAAGCTCTCACACGCATGAATATAAAACCAAACCTCATAGTTCGATTCCTAGCTGGAAACTTGTTGCTTTTCTTCCCAGAAAGGTTTGTTAGAAGCTTTTATGGGAAAATTCATGTAATTCTGTAGCAAGTTTGAGAATGAACTTGTAGGAGAGGTCCTTACCAATGAGTGATATTGTGACAATGTAATTTGATGTTCTGGATGCTCTGTGTAACCATATAGAATCTGATCTTGCAAACATATGGACTCAGAGCATAACAGGGTATTATAGGGCCCATTTCCATAGGTCCCATGGGGATGAAGGCATCGCAGCTCGGTGGCCTCCAGTGCTCATCTCTAACTTCAAGTTTTAATGAGCTTTCACATTCACAAGACTAAGGCCTCATTGTTCATGCTTTTTTTTTTTTGGGTCAGGGACAATTGCTGTCAGTGGCAGTAAGACTGAGCAGACCCAGCTCTGATGCCCGTTAGGCTACACTTCTGCTGCAGGAGGGAAGCTGCAGGCTGGGTATGTTGGCAGAAGCACCACTCCTTGGCATTCTCCTTCAGAAGGTAAATAAACTTAATCCCAAATTCATCCACTGCTGTGTGCTAACAGCAAACCATTCAGATGTTGAAGTGAGGTGGCATCGTGCTCTTCTGAGGGTCCTGGGGACGGACAAGCACAGCCCCTGCAGAGCAGGGCAGCTTCCAAACCTCTCAGCATCCTTGCCCGAGGCACAGCCCATTCATCCAGAAGCGAGCCACCGGCATGGCCAGGGATTGAAGGAGTCTGGATGGACCTGGCCGGGTAGACATCTATGCATTTGACCTCAGTGGACATACCAACCTTCGCAGAGAAAAATCTAAATTCTGCTGTCTAAGCAGACACAGAAATTAACTTTTTGGAGACAAAACTATGCCCAGGGACCATTTACCTCTGCATCACCAGATTACAATCGCTCACAAAGAAGCAGCAGCCTCTTTTTCATCCTGAGAGGTGCGGTAGGAGAAAGACACACACATTGTATGTGCACCTCACAAGAAGAAATAAAAGCACATCATCTGAGTTTGCTTAGGTTTAGCGAAGGTCAGAGATTTTCACACCTAGGTGAGCTGTCATCTGGCTTGGGGCAATTCTCTTTTGTCTCGCATCCTTTGCGGGAACAGCAGGAGAGCTTTACTGGCGTGAAAGACTAAACTGTCCTCAGGCTGTAAAGGACTTGAGTCACAAACCACTTCCCTCCCACCCCCAACTTTCGTGTTAATTCAGGACCTTCCAAAGTTGTCCTAACGTCTCCTCACCTGGTGGTTCTAAAAACCTGTTGAGGGCCCGAGACTTAAACTAAGGGAGGTGACAAAACATATGGAGTTTGCTCTAAACAAAGTAATTCCAGACTGATGGGGTCAAAACTTCTACATTTAAATGCCGAGCTTCATTTTAATGAACTTAAACCAAATTAAGTAATTAGCTAAGAACATTAGGGCACAACAGCAGCATCTAAGTGGACATGCAGTAAAGATTAGAAAACAAAACCACTATGAAAAGTGCAGCAATACCTGCAGGAACCCGCAGCCTCCAAAGCTGAGGAATAAACTTGAGTCACCATAGCCCTCCTCAATACAGTGACCAAGAGGAAGCTCCACATATGCTGTGCTTTCTGGTTGCCTAAAGGAGTAGAATCACAAACTTTGTTACTACGTCTGTGCACATGCTGCCTCCTTAAATGCTTTCCTCTTTATTCAAGACTTGGCCCTTTCCTTCGTATTTTGGCTTGGTTTAGTTTTTGGGTTTTTTCAAGTTCTTTAATTTTTCATTTCTTAAACCTCCCATGCAACAACTATCTTGGCTTTTAATGAAGGGAATTTTTTTCTGCATCCAGCAAACTGTAAACTATGTCGCTTGGATACAGCAAAAGCTGAAATTCCACAGATTTCCACAAAGTCATACATTGTATTGAGGAGAAAGTGTGCTGGGCACTCTTCATTAGCATTTGTGAGCAGTTAGGAAAGAGAAGAGAAAGGTAAAATAAAGGAGAGAAAGTGAAAGGGATAAAAGGAAGAAGAAAGAAGAGAAAGGAGAAGAAAATATATTTAAAAAAATAAATTAAGAAAATAAAAAAGGAAAGAAAGGAGAAAACGTAAAAAGATAAGAGAGGAAAGAAGAAAAAGAAGAGAGAAGGAAGCTGCTGTGATCAACGCAAAATATGACCTTTTCTTTTTAAAAGTTTGTGCTGTCCCTCTCGTTTAGCACCAGCGCTGCTCAGCCTTTCCCTTCAAGACGCCTCGGAGTTGTTAAGCATCTAGGGGTGACAATTTGTCTTTCAGCTAGAGCGGAGGGCTGCAGCAGACAGCAGTAGGTGGTGATGTAATAGGTACCAACGCACATGGATGTATAAATATCGTGGTCAGGGCTGAAGCGCTATGGCTGAGCAGCTATAGAAGATCATCAGCACTTCAGACAGGACTCCTGGAGTTGAGATCAAGTTCAGAAGCTCTTGCTCCCGAGATTGCCTCTCCATGCAGCCAGCCCAGGGAAACCGCAGATCCTCGGGTGACTGAGAGCGGGGCTCCCCCCCCCTCGCTTCTTTTTTTTGTTTCCTTTTTTTTTTTTTTTTCTTAATTTAAAAAAAAATTGTTGTTGTTGTTAGTTTCCTCTTTTTGTCCTCTTCTTTGACCTCAGTATAAAGTGGGAACTGGGCGGAGAGTGTATTTTGGGACCGACCGGTCACCGGTCCGTGACTACCCACCCTTAAACCGGGATGTCTCTCCCTTTGGCTCTGCTACCGGCGCTGCTCCTGGGGCTACTGTGGCCCGGGATTGTTCGCTGCCGGTCACTCCCGAGTCACCTCCCTGCCGGGTCCCGTCAGCGTCGCTGGGACGCAGCTCTTTTCGCCCGTTCCGTCGCTCGACTGCCGGCCGAACGCCGGGATGCTGCCCGCGACGGCGACTACCTCCTGGGCATCAAACGCTTGCGGCGTCTCTACTGCAACGTGGGCATCGGTTTCCACATCCAGGTCCTGCCCGACGGCCGTATCGATGGAATCCACAGCGAGAATCGATACAGTAAGCCGGCGACCCCCGCGATGGCGGCAGGTGAACCTCTCGGCGCCTGCGGAGCCGCCCTGCAGAGGCCCTTCGGGGGCAGTTCCGCCGGCGCCGAGCGGCTCACCTGCCCCGGGACAGTAATATTTGCCCAAAGGAGGGTGGATGCATGGCAAACCTTTAAATACCCGGAAGAAATCCACCCGCCCATGGCACCGTGGTGCTGCCCCACTCGGCTGCTCCGAGGGTGGGGGCGTCCCGAGTACGAGGGCTGTAGCCGAGCCCATCAGACGCTCCGACGGAGTTCCTGGGCGCTGCTCAGCGCTGTGCCTTGCCTTTGCCTCCGGTGGGCATCAGTTGTCAGGGTTGCCTTAACATCTGGAGGGTTTGTAGTCTTGTGGGCCTCCCAGTCTGAGCAGGGGATGGGGAGAGCCCAGCTCTCCCCCAAACTTGAAAAGCATCTGCTGGGGATTTAACCTCGTGGCCCCACGACTCTGATACCCAACTGAAACAATAAGATCTGGGAGGGGAGATATAAGCTGCATGATGACAAATGTTTCATTCGCTCCCAGCACACTCTGGTTTATTTTAACCTTGTCTACACAGGAGGATGCCTGGGGGCGAAGTAAAAATAGTTACTTAGCTAAAAGAAGAGCGGTCTCGGCATGGGGCATGGGGCAGCACATGGAGTGTGAGGCTGGGGTTCCGTGGCCACCCACAGCAGTGCCGGGGCATGGGGATCCACATCACACTGGGGATGGGCACCTCTGGGTGAGTGCAGCACTAGCACCACACATTCCTTCGGGCTCAACCCTTCCTTTGTCCTCCTGATTCCTGTGTCTCTTCTATAGGTCTGCTGGAAATCTCCCCTGTGGAAAGAGGAGTGGTGAGCATATTTGGTGTCAGAAGTGGACTCTTCGTGGCCATGAATAACAAAGGCAAACTCTATGGATCTGTAAGTAGCCACCAATTGTGTGCCTGGGTCGGCCAGGGAGTGAAGTGTGCATGGTGTTAGAGGCTTGATGAGCCCCTCTTGGATGATGGAACACAGAACAGCCCTTACTGCCTTGACAACAGTAGGTGTACTGCCCTCATACGCTGTTTACTGAGATTTTGAAGTGCATTACACTTCCTTAGTTTCCCCATAAAAACTAGACTCACCCAACCATGGCTACCCATCTTGCCTACTAAACAGTAAACACTTCTGTGGTAAGACCTCAATCTAGCCTCAGTCTGTATCTTTCTTGTATTTGAGTACAAACAGCCTTAAAGAGGCATCACAATCACTCACTCCATCTCTTGGAGAGCACTTGAACTTGTGATAAGCCAGGCCCCGGCAAATGACCCTTTATGATGTGATGAATCAGTGCCTGTCACATACCTGTTGCTCACTCTTTGTTGATGCTCTTGATTGAAGAGTCTGTTCTCCTGACTTCATCACCCTCAAGGTCTGATCTCACAAGGAGGTGGATCAATTAGGAGAAATTACAGATAATTTTACGTTGAATTTTTAGAAAAAAATAGAGGTATCTTATCAAATATACTTGAGGTGGACAGTCACAATGCCTGTCTTTGCCCATGCTGAGCTGTCCCTCTGCTTTTGAGTTCCCTTCTGTGTAAGTAACCACCATCTCTTCAAACCCATATTCCTGTGTCTCCCTCCTTACCTCTGGCTTTTCTACTTCATGTCTCTCAAGTGTGTTGTGAAGAAACTCAGGCCAATCTATGTCAAAGTGAACTAGGACCTTTTAACATGAAGACATGAAGCATCTAGATTTATTTTCTGGGTCATTGGTCAGTTACAGAGGATTCAGATTTACATAAAAGCCAGGCAGAATCAGTCACCAACATGTAGGAGTTCCCTTTCAATTGTTTCTTAGGAAGACTGCTGCTTTGGTGTCCTGGATAAAGTAATTCCCAGTGCAGTGTTTGGACACTTTCAGCTTGGCAGGCTGAGACCTCTCTGACAAAGCCCTAGGCTTTCACCCAGTAGTAAGAGATGGTAGGACAACCACTCAGCAATTTGATGAGCAAGGCAGCAGAGCTGGGCTTGCATCTTATCCCACTGCAGCTCTAGTAAGTGTACTCTTCTCCCTCAAGAGTGCAGACACAGCTATGGGTGTCCTTTCTTTCCCTTCCCACCTTTGGCTATGGGTGCCCAGCCTGGACAGAGCATCCTTAGTGATGAGTCCCCTTTGAAGCTCTGTTTGGATGAACACTTCAAAAGAGATTACTAAGGGAGGGTGGGAGTCAACTGCATACTTCCCCACAGCACACCTTCTACACCTGCTAGCAAGAATATTTCCACACCTGATGTTTAAAATTCCTTCCCTCTCATTCTTTCCTTTTCATTTCAGACCTATTTCAATGACGAGTGCAAATTCAAAGAGATTCTCCTGCCAAACAACTACAATGCTTATGAATCCAGGATTTATCCCGGGATGTACATAGCCCTGAGCAAAAATGGAAGAACAAAGAAAGGCAATAAAGTATCTCCCACGATGACAGTGACACATTTTCTTCCTAGAATCTGAGACATCTCCCTTCAGACCTACCTCAGCACAGGGGAAGATTCAGAACGTGTTTGGGGAAAAGAAACATGGTGCACTTTTACTGGAGACTTTTATGTAAGAGTAGGTGTAAGATATTTAAGTTAATTATTTAAATCTGTATATATTGGCACAGAATTTATTTATAGTTCTGATTTTACCTTTTTTTTTTTTTTAATTTCTGAGAACAAAACAAACCTCCAACCTAAGGTATTTCACTTTGTCGTGCAACAGTAGAAGACTTCTGCTTTGTGGTTTAACTCATTTCTAAGTTATCACAGGTGTGCTGCTACTCCGTGTCCTACCAGAGGTGCAATGCAGCTCCTCTATTACGCTGTTTTGCACTGTTTGTGTGTTGTCTGCTGTCTCATGGTTGTACAAGTGTGTGTGTGTGTGCTTGTTGGTTGTGGTGCCTTTGTTCTCCTCTGTGTGTTTTCCAACCCCACCTCGTGACTCCCAGAGAAGCTGCTGGCCTCCAAGGAGGAGCGGTGGTGGAGGTGCCTGGGTGGGATGCCAGCGTGGAGCCACACACAATGCCTGACCTCCTTTGTGCCGTGTTGCTATTTAATTGGAACAGGATCGGTTTACCTCGGCACAGAGAGCGCAGTGCTGAAGAGCTACCCCACAAATCTGTTTTTAGATCTGCCAGTGCGAACTTTGAACCTTCCTGCAGTCCATCATCTTAGAGCTGCCAGGAGGTAGAGAGGCTTAAGCACCTACATAAACTCAGAAGATTGGGCTTTTTTGCTCCCTATTTAGATAAACAGGAGCGTAGGATCTTTTGTGGTCCTCAGTGGAAGCTGTGCATTGGGGAAAAAAAAAAAAACACAACAGAACTAGAGGTGTCTCTGTGTGTCCTCCCCGAGGAGCACACTGTGAAACATGCTACAGGAACCAGCTATGCTTTATTCAAATCAAATTCCCTTTCACTTTTGGAGACTGCGTTCATTTGTCAGAATTTGTGAAACTATAATGCTCAGAAGTTTTTTGAAGGCAAAAGCATTTGCTGGTTGGTAGAAAGCACAAGCTCCACAGAGAGAATTCAGACTGACTGCAAGGAACCAAGGCTGTTTTGTACTATTGATCACTTTTGGTGCAGTATTTGGAAGGAGAAATATGCTGCTTTTTTCCTGTCTCATTCCTGGACAAAGTTGATTGATTTCTACCTCACTAACTCTCAAAGCCAGTCTCCTAACAAACTCTGCATGGAAGGAAGGTCCACGCTTTGCTGCTTGCTCTTACAGCTCTGGAGGAGGTCCCAGGGGAACAATCGTAATCCCAAATCTCCCTTTCTTTCCATATGTAGCCAAAAGTATTCAGGATAGTGTTGGTTGCATCCTAGTCGAGCCTTGTCACGTTTGAGCTATCTTTACCCAGTGGTTTACTTTTAGTAAGGATAATCATGGTGAAAATATTTGCAGACAGCTGTCAGGCTTCACTACGATATCGTCATCAAGTAACCCTAGATTTTGCTTTCTATATCGTGCAAGTGTAACCCCTGTCTCTAACGTGGTGAAGGAAAAGACAGGCTTGATAAAGGGAGAGTGGCCAGAAGGATCCATCTGCCCATTTTTCTTTCTTTTCTTTAAATGATGCATTGTCTTTGGGGCATCGAGTGGGAGCCAGGACTAACCATAATATTTGATGACTTTAGAGGATGTTTACAGATCATCTTCCAACCTAAACTCGTTATTTCTCACTACATACAGATCTGAGTTCAGCTTTTTTTCTTTCTCTTTACATTCCTACACAAAAGCCTTTGTTCCTTTGTAAAGGTGTAGACTTGCCTCTGTCCTCTGCTCACACCTGACCTTGAAGACAAAATCTACTCACCAAAGTTCAGTAAGATCAGAGCAGACCAGGACCAGTCCTTAAGCCAGCTGTTGTCAAAGCAAAAATAGCAATTAAGAATAAGGAAGCCGAATTAAGAGAGAGCCCTCAGGAAATGGCATGCCCTATGATTTTGATTTCGTTTTTCTCTCTGTAATTTGTGGGATTTCTGTACTTTCTGCTGTTTTCTGTATGAGAGTGATCGTTGTGGAATTATCACCACTACCTCTGAAAAACGGATGGCTTCGTTCCAGATTCCAGACAGCAAAATCAGATCGCAGAGATTTTCTCTGGGAATGGCTCTTCTCTGTCACTTTTCACTTCATCAAACCCACAACTGACAGCCTCACACGGGACAAGTTCAGAGGTAGTTGTTGTAACTTTGAAATATTGTGATAAAACCTCGATGCCAATGCTGCATGGTATGAGCTTCCCCATTTCCCAGAATCTGTCTGTAGTTTTATACAGGTGCTGTTCAAGACTGTGGTGTATGTGCTGTGCACACTGACATGCATAATAAACGATGAACGGTTACGAGGCGCGGCACCCTGCTACTGATTTCAACTCTGTGGAAGGGAATGCAGCCTGCAGGGGAAGCCAGAAAAATGCCACTTCACTTTCCCGAGGAGCAGAGAGCCTTTGCACCTAAGTCAGCTACTTCACCAGTGACAGCCTGGATTTCTTACTCAGCTAAAGTTCCCCCCGCCAGAGCTGGAAGTAGTCCAGGAAAGCCCAGCTCCACCAGCTCGGTAACAGACACCCAGGCTCGCATCTGCCACACGCTAGAGCTCTTACTTGTATTCTTGGCGTGCTTATCCCCACTGCAGCTCTCTGTGCAGCATCTCAGATTAACGGTCAGAGGCAAAAGCCAGCTTTGGAGTTGATGTTGCTGGGTGTTAAAGTTATGAATGAAACCTGATTGCCTTTTTCTTGGCTTTAGGAAGTGCTGCTTGTTCTCTCTCTGAAGCAGGACTGCACTGATGCCAGAGGCTGCAGGATGACCTCTCTGATTTGTCTCTTTTTATAGTCAGTGATGATGCTCAAGGAAGTGACTCAAAATGTGAAGTGCTCTGTAGCACTTTATGGTGAACTTCTTTCGCACAACTTGTGTTGGTGAATGCTCACACGCATGCTCTTTTGTACACATCCACCCTAGGGCAAATCTCTGTACTTGCAGCTTCAGCCCCTTCCTACGATTAGGGAAGGACAGGCAACAGGAATTGACTCTTCAGAGTTGATCTTACACACCTTGACAGCAAGAGGACTTTGCCTAGCTAAGCAGTGCCATACAAAAGAGAAAGCCAGGCCTCGAGATACAGACTCCTACATTTCATTTTCCACTGGTACTGTTTCTTTTCCTGTTCCTAGAAAGGGGAAGGCAGTAGACAAGCTGGGAATGTCCAGTGCCCTCACTCTGAGTAAGGGCAATTCCTCTCTAAAGCTGCATGGGCTCTATATATATGAAGCACAGGTGGAGTTTTTTTAAAGGGACAAGTATAGCTGCAGCGTGTTTAATACTCCTATGAATAGAGGCACAATAAATAGGCAAGCAGGCATATATAATTATTTTTCATAATTAACCTTTTTGTTTACAATGCTTGCAAAAAAGAATACATTTATTACTGCCAGGTCTTCCAAAACTATAACAAAAAAATACAGTCAAGGGGAAAAATTTGTTTCAACCTTGGTGAGACATTCAATTATAATTCAAAGACTGGAGATCCATCCTCAGGCTTGGGTCTTTGGAAGGTGAGATTTCAGAGCAGTAGCTTTGTAGGTACATAGCACCTAAAAAACATATGGTCCTATGCCCACAAAAATATAAGCAGCTGTGGCCACTGCAAAGGGTGCAGCTCAAGATGTCACAGAGAACTCTAGAGAAATGCTCCTCCTCTGGTATCACCCATTTTTGGCTTCGTTGATACACCAGATTTCCTCTCATTCCCTTTGGTGGTAGGAAAAGAATTGTGTTAATGGTGAAAATTAGTTTTAAGCCCCAAACAGGTTCTGGTACCTCATAGTTCTGAGGTTGCCAAGAGCATCGCCATAGAGACACAGAATATATTTGCTTGGGAGAGACCTTCAAGATGATCTAGTCCAATGCCATGCTCCTGGCATACTCAGTGCTCCTCCATCCTGTACCAAACAGCTCCATATAGAACATTCCTGAGAGTGGATCAACCCCTTCCATAAGCCAGGCATGTTTTCCCTCCCCAGTGACAGCCCAGCCTGTCCCACAGGAGCAGTGCCAACCTGGCCCTGGGCCATGCCCCTGTGTGCCACGGGAAGGAGAGAGACAAAAGCTCCAAGCCCCTCTGCTCACTGGTACTTACATGTTTTAAATGGTCCATGCTTAACGTTTTCTGACTCATCCATGACATCCACCGAGCTGTCTGGATGAAATCTGTGCTAATAAAAATCAGCATGACAAAACCACCGTCTCGGATAGAAGCAGCCACAGGTTTCAGAGCACTCACTGGGTTTACAGTGCCAGATTCAGCTGTTCACACTTTACCACTTGGTTTCCACTGCAGTATGTTAACTGACCATGCAAGTGGCCAATTAAAGAGAGTCTGTTAAGGGCTGAGGAGTCTTTTGATAAAGGCTAGCAAGCACTTCAGCAAGAAAGTTAAAAGGAATGCCCTCTAATGCTGCAGCTCCCTTTATGTGACGCAAGGTACTGTTGCTTGCCAAGTGCAGATGCAAACAGAATTGTGAATGCAGAAAATCCAGTTTAAAGCTGAAACACTAAACCCAACCCAAACCCACTCACCGAAACAAAAAAATCCAACCCTAAGCCCCCTAAAATCTCCCAAAGTACTTCTTCTACCAAAGCACATTCAAGCACAGATGGGGCAGAACTGTAGTACCTAGCTGCTTTCAGGCTTACAACATGCAACAGGGAGGCACAGCTTGATTTCAGCTTCCTGCACACTAGCCACAATTTACTGACTTAGAAAATTAAAACATTACCCTGGACCATCTGCTTTAAAAATTGATTACTGGAGGAGAGTAAAATAACTTCGTACAATGCCAAGAAATGTCTACTGCCAATCACTTAGAGCAGATAATTACTTGACATAAACCAATTTTTTATCTGCTGGGTGTCTTAGAGCAGATTAAGTAGGGGAGGGGGGTTAAATTATTTTAAATACTTTTAGTAAATACTTTTAAATTTATGAAAATCAAACAAATGTTCCTAAAACTTGAGGATTGGTTTTACCTTTTTGCAAGCATGTTAAAAAAAAAAAATACAGTCCCTTTTGAGCTTGATGTTAGAAGCTCTGTCTTGTCCATGCTAATGATACACTGAATTTGTACAGTGTTTCTCAGCAAAGTCTCCTGCTGCCAAGGGACTGCAGCCTGAAAGGTCTTGTGCCGGGTATGAAAGCAAGGAAGGAAAATGAGGCTGACAGTTGCTAATAGGGTCCCTACATGCTTTGTACAGAGGTGGAGATCACGTAGTGAATGGAATGGTTTTGAGGAGTAAAGAGGATAATCAGATGTTAGTATCCTCTCTGCCACCAGGCAACCTGTGATGGCAGCAGCATGGTGAAACAAGGGATCCAGCCCTCCCTTTCTCAGTGTCCGTGGGGCATGACAAAGATGGTGAGCACCTGAGACTTACTTCAGCTGCAGCTGTGTTGTAGATGTAGAAGGATGAGTTGGTGTATAATTGATGGGCAATGACAAACCCTTGGAAACATCATGCCGGAAAGGTATCGGCCTGGACTGTTCACAGCTCTGCACCTTTTTAACATCAATATTTCTGTGCTTTTAGCTGCCTGTTTCCAAACTGCCATTATAAAATATATCCATGAATACATTAAAATGTGTGAGACACAGCCAAGAAGATTGTGAGAGCAGCAAACGGTACAGCTTGTGGCTGAGCAAAGTAAAGCTAGGAAAGGGGGTTCCTTTAGTGAGCATGAGTTGTACTGGGCCCTGAGGGGGCAGGACCCCTGGCGAAAAAAGAAAAGGTGGTACCTGGCCAGAATTTACTTGTATGGGCAGATGTGATTAAATTTTTGCTAAATTCTGAGTGCTGGATCAACTTCAAGTACCTTCTAGTGACATTTTGCCTGAGCACATGCAATTACATTTTATTACTAATCAGATTATTTTATTGTGGGTAGATAGAGCAGTACTCATTCTCTATGACTCCCCAGGCTCTGTTGACCTTCACCATGGTTCATTCACACTACTTCATATAGGTTAAAGAAAGTGATTTAGTGATGTTTGTACCAATTACCATATTCCAGATTCAAATTGGCTGCTAATCAGGTTACCTCTGAAGTACAAATCAGATCTTTATCAGCTTAAAGGTATTTGGCAAGTGTCAAAGCCACTTGCTAAACCTGGGTGGTTTCTGGGGAGCTGCTATTTACATACTTTTTCATTATCTCCCCAGCTACATCTGTTTGCTTCCAGTGCCTTCAGGAAAAGTGTTTGTAATGCTAGCTGGGGCCAATACAACTGGTTAATGTCACTGAGGTTAAGTGTGCCATGAGAAGAAAGGGAGTACCACCTGTGGGATGAGCACCCATTAAAGGTGGGAGAGACCTCAGCTTTGTGGATCTTGTCAGAGAAGTTTAGAAGACATGTCCAGCCCTGCTGTCCTGACTGGCAGCTGCTCAGCAAGCAAGAGACCAGTCATGAGGAACACTTTGAAGCTTTTGTTGGACAAACCTTTTGCAAGCTCTTTGACTTGGCCAGATGGTAACTGAGTCCCCACTCGGATCCCTGTCTGGAGCCAGGATTGCCCTAGGCTGGTTTACAACATCTCGTGGCTGAACAGTGCGGCAGGTTGGATGCTCTTCTTCATCACCAAACCAAGGCTGCTCTAGTACCTCCCCATGGCCACCATCAATACTGGAACCCACCACCATCACCACCATTTCCCGTCTACAAGACCCCTCCCAGCTCTGAGGTGGAATAGTCTTCTCAAAAAGGAAAGAGCAGGGAGAGCCTCAGCTCCTCCACTGGCACCATCTGGGATGAGGGCCACCACTCTGCCAGGCCTCAGTGCTCTCTCCTCTCCCTCCCAGCTAACCGCCCCAGCTGAGTGGCTCCATGCTACCTGGTGGGACAAGGGCAGGTTACAGCTCCCCAGCACTCACCTGCCATGCTGGATCCGGCTCCAAGAAAGCCTGATGCTGCTGCAAGCAGGAGCTCTCCCATGAGGAGTTACACATTAACCCGGTCAGTTAAGCTGCTGTCTCAGCTGTCTGGGCTCGCCCTGGAGCCAGAGTGTCTTTTTGCCATGCCTTTCCTTCGAGGTTCACGATAAGAGGTGATTTCCCCAGGCATGGGGTAACTGTCGTGCAAGCCCGAGGTCTCCTGCGGTGCTTGCTCCCGGCGCGGCCGTGTCCGCACGGCTAGGCAGGGCCAACCTGCCCGCAGCACTAACCTGCGCTGCAGTTTATTACAGGCTTTCCACAAACACAAAGCAGAACTACCTCAGTTGTTTTTTCCCTTCTTTTTGACCTTCCTCCACTGGGGCTGGGTGACTGGCACTGCCTTTCCCCAGCAGCCCTGCCCGTGCCCAGCTTCCTCCTTTCACACTGCTTCTGCCAGAAACTCTCCCATTCAGCCTAGTACCCTTCCTTCTTCCATGTCATCCTGTTTTGTCATTTTATCCTCATTTTGCTGTTTTCCTTTATCCCTCATACTTCTGCTTTCATTTTCTACTCACTTTTTCATATGTTTCTCACTTGTGTTATGTCCAAACACCCTTCTTTATCACCCACTTTTTCTCCTCTTTTTCTGTTCCGAGGTATCTTCTGTTAGATTTTATTGTGGAGACCTCATGAATCATGTTAAGGCCAAAGACACTCAGGCTTTAGCCAGGCACGTACCTGGACCTGAATCTGCTGTGGCTGGCATGGGTCAGAGCAGTAGTGATGCAAACTCTGGCAACAGGGGAGTGACTTGTGCCTGCATCCAACCCTGTGACTCAGATTCCTGTGGATGTATGTGGACTATTTGCCATGCTCTTGCCAGAGTCAGTTAATTTCTATAGAATCACAGAAATGTAGAATGGCTTAGGTTGGAAAGGACCTTTAGAGGTCATCTAATGATGCCTCACCAATAAGCAGGAACATTTTTTACTAGATCGAGTTGCTCAGAGCTCTGTCCAACCTGAGCTTGAATGTTTCTAGAGATGGGGCATCTACAGCCCCCCTGGACAACCTAATCCAATGTTCTATCACCATCATGCTACAGAGCTTCTTATATCTAGTGTAACTTTCCCCTACTTTGATTTAAAACTCCTCCTTACTTCTCTGGTTGGTATCTGCTCTTGGTTTTCCTCTTCTGCAAGGAGTTCAAGCTCATTTTCAGGTTAGCAGAGAACTCATGTGCCCATATTTTATTTTGACCAAAACACCTCTTTTCCCTCAGTCCTTTCCCATCCCTCTCCCCTCTGTCTAAGGCTTGCAGAGCTACTCAAATCATCTGTCAGCAAGCAATGGTCTAGCTACAAGTGAAGAGTTCAACACATGCATCTGTCTGAAGAGCAAGGTGTACTAGCCAGAAGCTGTCACAGCAGCATAATTAGAACGTCAAGTGTCCCTTTACCAGCCAGAAAAGCATAAACCCCAGGTCCTTTGTGCTCTCTGATATGTTATCAGATGTGATTCACTGGACTGTATCTGTTTTTGCAAGCAGCATGAGCAATTCAGCCCAGGGATTTTAGCATGCTTAGCATGGTCAAGGCAGAGCACTGATGGATTTATAGAACTATCTGAGGTCTATTTACTACTATGAAAGTCCTGTGCTTTCATAGGGTATTTTAGGCAAAAGGACATGGATCCAGGTGGCCAGCTTGACACACAGCTTTGTGTTACTAGGGAGTCTGGTTGCAGAAACACTGCCGGAGCGAGACCCCTATACAGAAACCTAAGAAATTACCTTGTAAGATCAACTTGGAAGTCTTTGACCTTGCAGTTCACACTGCTCACATCCAAGAGAGTCACTTGTTTTAAATTAAGTCTCCTGGTTTATTTTGCTCATGTAAATGTGTATGAATTATAGAGTAGGTATTACAGCCATGAAAAACCTTCTTTCATACCTTGGCAAATAACTCCTGGAGTTAGTATTTTGGGTTACTGCTTAGCAAACAGCAAATAATGTGTCTTCATTGAATGAGACACTCCATACAATTGGCCCTTGGGCTCTGCTAAAGCTTCACTGAATGTTGTCGTTTTGAAGCACATCTTAGCCCAAAATATGGAATAAATAAGTGATTGCAAACATAATGGTTAACATTTTGAAGGCCTGTCAAAACACTTCCTGAAGTTAAAAACTGAGAGGTTTTATTTCAGGCTGGGGCTTTCTACTGTGGCCATGTTCAGACTGTAAACCGGGCTGTAACAACCATGTTTCTAAAAAGAGTGCACCAGCGTGGCCTCAGGAAAACAGTGCATGTTATTGAGACATGGAATCATAGAATGCATTGGATAGCAATGGGTTGGAAGGGATCTCCAAAGGCTATCTAGTCCAATCCCCCTGCAGTAAGCAGGGACGTTCCCAAGCAGATCAGGCTGCTCAAGGTCACATCAATCCTGACCTTGCAAGTCTCCGGGGATAGGGCTTTCAGCACCTCCCTGGGCAACCTGTTCCAGTGTTCCACCATCCTCATAGCAAAGAACTTCTTCCTAGCTTTTTTGAACCCTTTAAGCCTCAGCTGGCTGGTAGTCACAAGTGCCCAGCAAACTGGAGAACAGCGAAAGAGGTTAGTAAAAACATTTTGTGAATAAAGACTGAAAACCCAACAAATAACTCTTCCAGTTTTCACCTGTGGAAAATGCTCCCCTGATACTTTCTGCTTGTAAATCAGACAAGTGTGAATCCATGAGCTCACAGGAAGAGGGAAGGCATGTGCTTGGCTGCATGTTTTCCTTCATTAGTTTAAATCTCACTGTCTCCTGCTCTTCTGCAGAACATCACAGAGGATGAAGATGGTTCCCAGTGCAGACAAGAATGACCCACACTGAGTTAGAAACTAAGCAGCAATGGAAGTGCTCTGCTGTGACACCTTGTTGTGACCCATGCAGGAAGGTGAGCAGATGTAGAAGCAAGGACTATACCTAGAAGCCATACAAAGTTGTATGGCTCAGGAGGGCACCATAGGTGCAGGTGGAAAATGATCACCCTCATTTCTGGTGACATAAATCTGAGGCTTCTCTCCATCAGGTTTCTGGCAGATGATGCAGTATAAATTTGCATGCGTTCATTGTTTGCACTCTCCAAAAGTTAATTAAGGAACAGGTGGAAGCAAACACACACCTGTTTGTTTGTGTTTGAGTGTTGAGTGAGCCAGCTTGTCCTGGCTCTATGCAAAGGCACAGCCAAAGTGCTGTGCTCTCAGCCCTGCAGAAAGCCTCACTGGCTCTACTGATGCCTCTGGCTTCCAGAGACACCCTCAGGAGCTTACCTGCACAAGTTGCTACATTAACAGCACTGCCTTGGCATGTGACCGTCAATAAAAATATCACTTGGTGTTGGTGATGGAAGTGCTCTAAAGGATATCTTTCTGATAAAGCAATGGGTGTGTGAGTTGACCATCATAAATCCACACCTGGGGCAGAACCAGCAGGGGCTTTTGATAGGCTGGGCTGAAGGGTCACCAAAGATGTGACAGCCACAGCTCTATGAATGTTGTTTAGCCTGGAGAAGAGAAGGCTCAGGAGTGACCTCGTTGCTGTCTACAACTATCTGAAGGGAGGTTGTAGCCAGGTGGGGTTGGGCTCTGCTCCCAGGCAACCAGCAACAGAACAAGGGGACAGAGTCTCAAGTTGTGCCAGGGGAGGTGTAGGCTGGATGTTAAGAAGTTCTTGCCAGAGAGAGTGATTGGCATTGGAATGGGCTGCCCAAGGAAGTGCTGGAGTCACTGTCCCTGAAGGTGTCCAAGCAAAGCCTGGATGGGGCACATAGTGCCATGGTCTGGTTGATTGGCTAGGGCTGGGTGCTAGGTTGGGCTGGATGAACTTGGAGGTCTCTTCCAACCTGGCAGATTCTATGATTCTATATAAAGGTATCTATACATGTTTAAAATACCTCTGCTACCTATCAGTTCATTCTTTACCTTTCACGAGGATCTATGAAGTTTCACCAAGGTGTGCAGCCCACAGATTTGCTCAAGATAGGGCACACTGGGCAAGGATCCACTTGGTTATTCTACCAAGGAAAACATTGTCAGTCCTAATCCAATTTATAACTGACATGAGCACTTAAAAAATAGAGCCACTCCAGGAGTGTCTTTAATGATACACAGCTTCAAGATATTTTTGTGGCTTCCCCATCTACTTTTCCATAAATAAAATCCACCTGTAAGTTAATGGAAATAATCAGAAGGGCTAATCTAGTTCTCAACAAATGGAGGGCTACAACAATGTTGGTTAAAAAAAATTATGTGCCATGAAGACTAGTTAGTGGTTAAAATATTCTCTCTTTTCTGCTAAGAGGATTACAAGGTTATAATTTGTAAAATAAGCATATTCCTGTTAATTAAATTAAGAACTTGGGCTGCATAAGCAAATACCAATCAGAGGAGAGAGGGAGAGAGAGGGATGCTGAGTTTCACACATAATTTGTTTCTAGCTACTTAGCAGGGCTATGACAGACATTTGCTAAGAAGAGAGCAAACATTCACTGTTGAGATCTCCCCATCCAGCTAAAATCTATAAACCTCTGTTATCAAAAGTTCCCTCCTGTGGCAGAGGGGATGCTTTGTTGAGAAAAACTTTTACTGTGATGGCTTTAAAAGAGCATTTGCTGCTGATTTAAAGATGAACCAGCACTAAGAAATGAACCTACACTTACAGTACTATACATAGCAGCCCTGATTCAGGTCTGCTGAAGTGAGTAGGGAGGTTCCTGTTGACTTCAGTGCAATCACGCCCTAAATCAAATGCCAGGAAGAAAATGCACCCAACATGTTCCCTCAATGATGTGTACCAAAATAGCGCAAATAGTTTGCAGTCAGCCTCACATGGGTACGTGATGAGCATCACTTCAGAATCTGGGAAAGCCTCCCCCACAGTGCCTGCCACCTCAATTGCCTTCAGGGAGGAATCACTGAATTGTAGAGTTGTTTTGGTTGGAAGAGACCTTTGAATCCAACCATTAAGGCAGCACTGCCAAGTTGCCACTAAGCCATGTCCTTGAGCACCACATCCCCATGGCTTTGCAAACCCTGCTGGGATGGGCAGTTCACCACTGCCCTGGGCAGCCTGGGACAGAGCTGAACAGTCCCTTCCATGAGGAATTGTTCCTGTGTCCAACTTAAACCTCCCTTGACACAACTTGAGGCTGTTTCCTTTTGTCCTGTTGCTTGTTCCTTGGAAGAAGAGATGGACCCCAACCTGGCTCCAGCCTCATTTCAGGCAGTCGTAGAGAGTAAGAAGGTCTCTCCCGAGCTGAATGCTTTGAGTCTCTCCAGCTGTCTCAGAGGTGCAGCCCTTGCCCAAGGCGAGCTCCAGGGCAGACCAAGCCACAGGCTGCCAAGGAAGGGTTTGGTGGTTGAACCTCCCTCCTGCCTCCGCCTGAAAGCTGCAACTTCAGCTCACTGCTTTCAACAAGGAGCCTTGTCTGCGGCAGGCATTAATGCAGCTTTGCTAAATGTCAGCTCCAAATAGTAGCAGCCAAAACAAAGCAGGAGGAATGCTGTGTCATGGCATGGGCTGGGAACTGCCAGAGCCCGCTGGAAACAACAAAGCAATTCCAGCTAAAGTTGTGCAGGAATGTGTTCCTGGGGAGGAGGAGAAGAGGAGGGAGGACCGATGCACTTGGATGTTTGAAAACCTTTCTGAGCTACAGCACTTTTTACAAAGCAGAGGATAAAATGGGAGATTCCTTCAATTTTGTGTTTGTTTTTTTTAAACAACATGCAGCAGGTGGGCACTGATGTGGTAAAAACATTTTTTAGGTGGAGGTTTTAGACCAAACTGAGCACCACCGACAAATGAGATGGTGAATTGCTGCTGCACGTCTTGCCAGTTTGGTTAAAAAGCTTAATGCAAATGATAATATAATTGTGTGTCAATCTTTTGTACTTTCTTTCTGAGCTAAATAGGATGGAATAATTCATCCCAGAATATTTACCTGTGTTAGTCACCAAAGTGTATCGGAATTTAAATGACATCAGACTAGGTGGATCTCAGACTGAGAAGCACTCATTGAACTGATGACTGGGATATGAAACAGTGCTTGCATCAGTCAGAGGAAGGGAAGAGAGCAAAAGTGGCTCAAGGCAAAACTGTGATAAAATTAGAAATCATTAAACAATTTGCACTGGGCACCTTGTATGAAATAACACAAAATATTAGCAGCCACAAGGATAAAGACAAAAGAGTGGGTAGGATACCTCAAAGATTTGAGAGAAACAACAACAAAAAAAATTGCTCTGTACTTTCAGACAAGTGCCCCTGCCCAAGGCTGCCAAAAGTCTTGGAACTCCTATTCCCTGAAATACCAGAGCTGGAATCAGTGGTCAGCACATACAAAGTTATTTCCATTATCAGGTGAGTGCAACGATGCCAGCTGCAACCTTCATTTCATAATGTCCCTCTGATCAATATTCCCAGAGGTGGAAGAATTACTCTACATGGTCCTTTTTATCTTGTCACTCTGTAGGTATCTGCAGCCAACCACTACCAAACTGGCAGGATCCTGGACTGGACTCGTCTTTGATCTGACTTGTTTCAGCCATGCAAACCTGTCCAGATATACTCTTCCAGGTAGAACATACTGGGCATGAATATAATAATACATAATATGTTAGTCATTAAGGAGAAGTCCCTTACTGTGAGGGTGGTGGAACACTGCAACATGTTGCCCAGAGAGGTGGTGGAGGCTCCATCCCTGGAGACATTGAAGGTTAAGCTTGATGGGGCTCTGAACAACCTGTTCTGCTTGGGGATATCCCTGCTTACTACAGAGAGGTTGGACTGGATGACCTTCAGAGATCCCTTCCAGCCCAGACCATTCCATGATTCTATCATATCTGGAGGATGTTAAGCACCATGTCTCTGGATGTATCCAATCTCTGACTTACATGCATGAGATCCAACTGGAAAGCAAGACAAGTGAATTTAGAAAGTCCTTGGTATCATGTCCTAAGTAGCAAACTCGAGTTTAACATAATAATCTTAAAAGCCCCAAACTTGCTTATTCAGAAGGTAGGTAGCTGGCAGTGGGCAGCACTTGCCCAAGAAGATGTGGTCAGCTCTGTCAATCAAACAGCATCTCACTTGCAATGGCATTTTTCACCAAGTCTGGCAGGAAGAGCTGATGGTTTCTCCCATTCCCAGGTAACAATATGCATGCTGCTTTTGAGCTGTGACACAAAGAGGTCACTTCCATGAGGCAGTTTTTAAATGATAATGACATTTTGTCGCTCCTTACAGAGACTGAAGTTGAATCTTGCATTAAAAAGTATCTAAACAGGAGGCTGGAGAGACTGAATTTGGTAAGATTTGTGTCTGAACTGACCCCACCATGTCTCCTTTGATTGGCAGGATATCCTCAGCTCCTTCTTGGTGGGCTGGGGGCACTTGGCGTAGTGGCGAAGCTTTCACATGTTCCTCAGCAGGTCTCGAAGCCAGGAACAAATGCTGAGCCCAAACCATTCCTATGGCAACACAGAGCAGCCCGTGGGGGCAGATTGCTTATTCTTTGAAGGTGAGTAAAACCAAAATGAGTAAAACAATCACCAAAGCAAGTAACAAGTTAACAACACAGTTTCACGGCAGCTAAAGAAAAAGGAAAGAGTGACATGTGTAAGTGATGTGAGCCCTGCTGATCTTTTGTAGGGCCAGCTGTGAGGCATAGCTGCAGTGTCTGTTTATGGTTAGGTGTGCAGTCTTCCAGATGTGTAAGTGCAAAGCCTGCAGACATCAAAAGGACTAGCATGCAAAAACACTACCTGAACACCACCTTTATGTATTTCAAAGGGAAACCAGCTGAACTCTCCCTGTAATCACTGCCCTGCAACATCCCTTTAATGATCCGGCTAGTACAGGGTCATTGTGTCAGCCAAAGAAAGAGGGTGCTGGCATTTTTTTCTGGCAGGAGCTGTTCATGTCCCTGGCATCCCTCACAGCCCTGCTCTTTCTCTCAGCAGGTGCCAAATAGGATAATAGAGCAGGATCAGGTGGGAAAAGGCAGGCACAGAAAAGCTGTCCGTGGGCAAAGTCTGTGGTCATAAACTGGAAATGCTGGAAGAAGGCCAGGGCTGAAATCTAGGGATAAGGGGAAACATGAGCTGATAAACCCCTCACAACTGCACTTGGTATTTTGTCATTTGGTTACTTTGCTTTCTGGAGCTTAGGGAGTCACCTCGTGGCTCAGGGTGCTGAATGTTCCATGACAGTGACAAATGGGAGGCAGTGAATTCCCACAGCCAGCAGGCACTACTTTTATTAGTTAAGTAACCTGGCACTACCCCTGCCAGCAGAGCCAGCAGACATTTTCTACCAGGAATCCAGGGCTGTGACTGGTACCTGTTGCAAAGAGAGAGCCTGCTGTCTTTTCTGTGCTCAGGATGTGCACAGAAACATCATTTCCTACCTTTCTGGGTGGACGACTCCCTAATTCACACCCTAGCATTTCTGTGCCTTGTGTGAGTAGCCTCTGTTTAACAACAAGCCAGACTTGTGCTTTCAAAGCACTCCTGATCTGCCATCCACATGAACAACAGTTCTCCCCCACAGTATTCATCAGAAATGATTTGGTGATCACATTAGTAACAGGCAAGAACTTAGTGGGTAAAAAACCCCAGGAACAGATGCCTCTGTCATTTTGTATGCCTTTTCCTCTCATACACTGCTGTAGCCATGACCAAGAAAGGGCAGAGGCTGTATGTAGACAGGAGATTGAAGACCCACACCAATCTTTACAGAACCCACCTGAGGTTTAACAAAACCATTAGGGAAGTGTCTTATCCTGTGATTCCAGGGATGAGAAATTAATTTCAGAATTAGCTCCTACTTGCTCTATTCAATTCCAGACAGGAGGTTCATTCCTTAAACTCTGATTCTATCTTCTGTAGTCCCAGAAAAACCTCAAAACTGTAAGCCAGCTGCAAAGAGGAGCACCTGCCCACAATGTATCTGAGATAAGTGACCTGAGATAATGGTTTTCTGTCTGGGAAAACCATGGTTTTCCTGAGAGGAAATTCAGGGGAGTTGCCACAGATTTCAACTCTTTTGAGTTTTGTTTTTTGGGGGATTTTGTTTTGTTTTAAATCTAGCAGCCTGCTTTGTATAGCTACCTTGGTAGCTTTCCCACAAGTAAATAAGAAGTCAGTGATAATCCACCCCCCAAGATTCCTTAGGCCTACACTTTAGAACCTTGAGAGTTAAGCTAGAGATCACCTTGTAAACAGAGCTCAGCCCACACCAAGAGCAGGCAGAGTGATATGAAATCTCAGATGCAAGAATTCTCCACACTTTGCTTCACACTCTGCACTTCCTGAGCTGACAGAGCACTAAGCTGGGATATGAAGGTCAGTCAAAGGACCTAAAGTTCAAAACAAAACACAGACTGAGAAAATCTATGAAATCCATAGTAGAGCTTAGCAGATGCCATGGCAAGATGTGGAGTTACTGGACCTGCTGTCTGTCATGCACTGAAAAAAAAAATTAACAAAACGAAAGATTGTCTCAACACCAGGAACTGCCCCAGAGCTGTCCCTAGGTGCTGAGTACCTCACATCCATGCTGGACACAGTGCAAGGAGGTTGCAAGATGTAATCAGGTTGCATGGATGGAATGGTCATTAGCAGTTAACAGCACGTCAGGGGAGTTCACTGAGCACATATTCAGGTTTAATTTAATCCAAAGTGAATTTAGTCCACATGCTCTGGTATTACTTTGAAAAACAAACTCAAGTTTGATGGGGAGGAAAATCAGGTTTTCTTCCATTCATTTATCCTGACTTAAGCTAAAATGTTGCTGGAAAAGTATCCGGTGTTTTGAATGTACGTTCTTCTAAATTCCTAAAGGCAGTCAGCAAGAGGTATTATACACAAATACATCCATCTGCAGGCAGAAACTGCCCCTTCAAAGCACACAGGTGACATAAAATGTACTCAGCCACTCGTTCCTCATCCCTGCCACAAAGCCTGTCAAACCAGGGCAGCCACATTTGCTTCCCTTTTCAAGATACCTTCATTTTCCAGTGACATCCTCACTCTCACAAGTAGTCATGCTGCTGAAGGACTGAATTTTATTCCCTGCTGGCAGACAGAAGACATAAGACATGATTACAAGGTCACTGGCCACATCACAAGGGTCAGAGCATCCTGCCTCCTGTACCAGCACTACTGCATGCTGCCAAAGCTGCTCACAGGCAGCAGCAGCTCTCCTCCCACCCTGGGATCAAAGGAAAAGCCTGCGGAGTAAATCCATTGCCAGTCTTCTCATGATAGTTCCAGTCTCTTTGCTTTACCTAATTTGATTTATAACATGAGTGTCACAGAGTCAATTTGGTTTCACCTGGCTGCAGAGTAACATCCCATTGCTCACAAGAGCAGCTACATGGAAGCAGTCAATCTGCTCTTTTCTGTGAGGATCAGTCCTGAGAAACAAAAGGTTATTTGTCTTCCATTGTTGGTTCAGTCCTTGTCTTTTATGTTTAACAAACACCACCACGAGTAATAAAACTAGTCTATTGTTTCACTTATTATTTAGGGGCTGAGGAGGTGCCTAAAGACCATCCATGTCTCCATGTTAAAATCAAAGCTGTAGAAAGACAAGCTGATCAAAAGTTTAGTTCTAAGCACTCCTTGAAAGCTCTGGGGAGATGAAATGTTTGGCTTTCTATGAGCAGCCACTGGCTGGCTCACTAACGGGCCCACGGCAGCCCATGTAAAGAATATTGCAGCCCCTTTGGACAATGTGCATTTTATCAGGAAAGGGAAGCACTGAGAAATCAACTCACATATGCACAGCGGGGAAAAGTAAACCCATTAAGTGGCTTTAACGCGGGTGAAAATGGTGGC
This sequence comes from Psilopogon haemacephalus, assembly GCA_013396835.1. Lineage (NCBI taxonomy): Eukaryota > Metazoa > Chordata > Aves > Piciformes > Megalaimidae > Psilopogon > Psilopogon haemacephalus. The sequence goes on along the minus strand of VWZI01011388.1, from coordinate 500,068 downwards.
ACGGGGAGAAATTCTGTTTCAGAAAGGTCATTCATTTGCCTCCTGCATTCCTTCCCCACATTTACATGCTGCTGGCTGGATTCATCAAAAGTCTTCATTATTCGCTCTTGGCACGCATGAAGCAATCACTTTCAGATATAATGACCTAATTACTCAAAGGAGACAAACGAAACCAAAATGGCAGTTACTTATGTCAGATATTAGCATTTAGCAGCTCTTCAGAAAAGAGATTTCAGGGACCTGTAGCACCTGTGTAAAATACCAGAGCCTGGCAGGGTGGGGCTTGATGGCTTCAGGTGCTGGTGGCGATTCCCTTCCACCAAGATTCCTTAGGGATGCTCCAGCCTGCGGCCCTCTCCTTGCCGTAGCCATGAGCAGCTGCAGAGCGAGCACATATTCACTATGTCTCTGCCCCAGCTTTGCCATGGTCAGCCCCAGCTCATCCTGCATTTCCAGCGCCTTCGGTGGCGCTAGAACCTGTACACACCTGGGCAAGCCCCAAGAGCCAAGCCTTACCTCAAACGGGCATTTCTGCTGCTTCTGGAAGGCTTTTCTACTGTCCGAGGGGCACAGAGATCAGATGTCACAAGGACAAGCGTTAGACAATGTTTACAAAACGTTTTTAAATTAATGCATAGCCAGGGGGTGTTTGTTGTTCAGATCTGTTGTGGCTGAAAAAGGGAACTGATTCAAAAGGGAGAGCTATGGTTGTTGTTTATTTTGGGATGTTCTGTGGGATGGCATAGTAGTAATGATGTAATCACCACCAGTAAATGTCACAGTCGGGCAGTGACTCATTTAGAGCTCACATGATTACAGAACAAAAATAGAAGCTGGTGTCACCGGGGTAGCTATCAGTGCTGCGTCCTAGGCATAACCATGTTATGTCTCAAATAAAAAGAGCTGATTCTGGGGACAAGTTACAGCACAAACTTTCGAGTCTGTCTGCGCTTCAGCCCGCAGAGATGCGTTTTGTTTGGTACCCCAGTACCTCTGCGAGCCTGCATCGTGTGTGCAGCGCTGGTAAATGCTCACAAACATTATGCAGCAGTTTGCCTGAGCCTGTTAGCTCCAGGTCAGGGGCACCCCTACAGAAAGATCTAGCTCATTTCCTAATTACCGAGCATTTCACACTGGATGGCAAATGAAAGGCTTGAGCCCCAGTGGGATCATATGTGTCTGACCCACAAATAATTGTTTGACATCAGAAGGTTTATTATCTCCTAGCTGGAATGAGAAGCATATTTCTTAATAGGTTCCCCACCCTGGGCAGCACAAGCCTTCCTTTGAAGAGTGTCTCTATGGTAATTGATGTTAATGAGCACAAGCCAGGGAGAAACACTGGGTCACCAGGTAGGAAGCCCCCCAAGAGATAATCTAATTACTCTCCAAAACAAATTACTTTCAACCAAAACAAATTACTTTCAATCACTCTGCAGCAGATAAGATCAGTGGAGGGAGCTCAAAGCTGCTGACAGCTGGAGACTGAGGCTTCGCGAGTGTATGGATTGATCGCTTTTCTCTTTGGTCCGTTTTGTTGAATGACAATGGACTGACAAAACTGGAGCCAAGAACTGGGCTCCCTTTCATTGCATTCAGATGAATGCGGAGGACCTGCCAGCTCGATGGTCTTTGTCGTGTGGCTCATTGATCTCGAATTGGAAAAGCTGTAGCCGTGCATGTTCACATCTGTAACGTGAGCAGAACTCTGGGCATGAAGGTGGAGGCTGGGAGGCTGCAAAATCCAGCTGTTGCCTGGGAGCAAAAGGGGAAACCTGACATCATGAGGTAAAGCGGAGCCTTCATTCTTATGAGAGCTTAAGAGGCCTAAAGTGCACATCCTAACTGACACTCCCATAATTTACTGCTGGTAACTGTTGCCAGACGGGTGGCTGCTCCCACTGAAGCCAGCCAGCGTTCTCCGCAGAAGGTGCAACTGGCCTTCAGCTCCTTTTCTTAACAGGGTGTTAACAATATTGTTCTGAGCATCATTGCCTTTATCGATATAGATGGATAATTATATTTATCTTGTTATTGCTACTAATAATCAGCAGCCTATGGTGGAGTCAGCCTGAAATACAAATTACCCATGACATTAACCAAACAGTGAGATCTGTCTGAGTGCGAAGTGATGACTGCAGGTCCCAGCTGGCAGTTCTGCCATCTCCTAATGACACCGCAGAAAGAACTTAGGTAGCAAGGCCTATAAGTTGCCAGCACAAGCTGCAGCTGGTTTGTCTGTCACTGCCTTGCTCAGGAGAGTTAGGAGCGAAGCACAGCTCAGCAGGCAGTTGGTGTGGGGGATGGATGATTGCTCAGTGATTTTTAACATCACTGCTATGAGGTGCACTGCTGCAGCGAGCTGTCACTGCCCTCTGCGTGCGAGGAAGAAGTAAGGTTGCGGATTACAGCTCTTGAGAATGGGATATTGGTGCTGCCACTGGAGTCACAAAGCAGGAAGGGTCTGTGTAGGGGCCGTCTGTAGTTCTGCTGCTCATCACTTCATTAGTACTGGCCAGGTCCTTCTACGGTATTATGCAACGGCACATCTGCCACACTGAACCCAAACGGCACTGATGGCAAGGTGTGTCCTGTTGGTCAAGGGCCACCACTGCCTACCCAGAGCAGCCCTTCTGCAGAGGGATGAGTAGCAGTTCCCTTGAGGCATTACCTGCTAGAGAACTCTGATAAAGAGTAATAGACAGGGCTTAGGGAGCCTTCACTATTGCATGAAACCTTGGTGTTCAACCAAGAGCTGCAAGAGGGACTCCTGTCCCACTCTGGAAATCTTCTGAAATAGGTTAAACTAACTAATTTGATTGTAATTAATTATAGGATCTATCTGTTTTAATGCAGAAATTTCATTTCACTTCTCTGTGGTGTTTCAGTCTTCACCTCCTACTGAATCGAGTTACTAAATCTAAATTACTTTTGGAGTAAGACATCTATTAGCTACTTGTTCTCCCACTAGTCAGATGTGTAAAACCTAAGTAAACTTGAATTACTTTCTAAAGACCATCCAGGCTCTTTCCATGCTGATTTGTTCTGCTTCTCTTACTTTCAAATGGCTTTTTAATTGGCCATTAAACCAGGAAATTATGGCTGATTAGGATCAATCCAAATGCAGTGTTTTGGATGGACTGGATATTTGAATATCATTCTTCCAGACTGCCTGTTACTTCTGCTTTGTCAACTAAAGGTCAATTCTAGCTGCATTGGCAGGATGCTTCAGTAACCTTTGCCTTTCAGTTCTTGACCCCAAGTGTCCCATAGCCATGTTTCATGGTACCAAGCGTGAGGGGTTAAGAAGCTGCAATAAGGAACATCAGAGAAAGTTACTCCACTGCCTGATTCATGGCAACTCGTGCAGCTACTTCATGGCTGTGGTAAAGGCTTCCCTTCAGCCAAAAATTCTTTCTTCTGACCTTTACAGCCACTCTAAAAACTTCCTGTGTAACTGCTGCCTGTGTTAAGGATTGAATCTGGGTGGCTTGTGAAGAGGGAAGGAAGATATCAGCATGCATTTTAAAATCCAAACAAATTAAGTCCACCTACTGAACAGATCTTGGAGGAGTTCAGCAAGGATTTTCTTTCTTCTGAAGTATTTCTCCGTGTGTATCTTACCTTTATAGGCCTTCAGGGTCTACTGTAGGGCAGTCCAGCTGCAATCATTATCCAATAGGTTCTCAATTAAGCCTGACTGATTCTGGCTAAAATATTACTTAACTGGCCATAAGCCTACCAAATACCATTAGTGATATTATTTATTATAATACTCCAACTGAAAGATCTTATGCCTTATGTTACCAATTCTACAACATATCAGGATCATTATCACAGGTGCTTTTGAAGCATGGAGAAAACCTCTGTCCTTAAACAGGTCTAAGCACATTCCCTGGTATATAGGAGGCCTGACTGCAAGAGAAGGATGAGATTCAGTGCCCCACCAAACAGGCAGACACAGCTAAACCCCTTTCATCACCCTTCCTCTGACTTCCAAACAATCACCACCTGAGGGCCCCTGACTCAGTGTCCCTGTTAACAAAGAAAATAATTCTGCACCTCTGGCGAAATGAAGTTAGACTTTTTTGGAACAAATTTATCCCAGATATAACTCATTGTTGCAGTTACTCCAGGTGTGGTTTAATATCCCTGTATTTGTCTCACTGCTGAAGTCCTTGCACTTCCCAGCTTCCTACTATGGTCTTTAGGAGTAATTTTGTGGGAAGTGCCACCGCAGCAAACCTTTAGAGGTGCTTGAACGTGACTATAGCTCTGAGTAAGCACTCTTAGGAGTTCGAAGCAGAATTTTGACAGCGTATCTCTTTCCTTCTTTCTGTAGCATATCTTCCTTTTTTACTGGCCTATTTTCTGTATATTAAAGGAAAAACACTTTCACCACAGTTGTAACTTGCCACAAAGGCAACATTATTTAGCCACTGTGAAGACAACAGCACAGGTCAGTGCTCCATGGATAACACTTTTGGCTGAGAACCCAGTGGTCTAGAATTACTCTTCCCTTGAAAAAGCTTTCCTTGTGGTTTTCCTGGACATATTGCATAAACAAAATCCAGGGGCATTACTCTCTAGGTCAAGTTAGGAAGGAAAATATATCCTACAAAGGCAAAGGAACTTGCAATATTAATTTCTGCTGCGAGATGCAGGTTTGCTCAAAAAACAATCAAATCATAGCTTCCATTGACTTAGTGTAAATAAGATCCTACTTCTTTACCAGAATTACAGAGGATTTCATAGCACACAGAAAAGATGGAGTGGGTTAAGTATTTCCAAAGTATGAAATAACAATGATTTAAAAAATGTGTTTAGGCCATTTGAAGTGATGAGCTTAATCAGAAGGTATCAGCTGACAGTGAAAGCTCCAAGTCAGTTCCAGGCTAAGTATTGCTCTCAGGAACGCGTTGGCTGATAGCAGTAGTTAAGAGAGCCTTAGATAACAGAATGGTGAGAGATGTTTGAAATTGGCTGTCAGGATGTGTTTCTTGGAAAGGCTCAGCAATACACTTGCAGCTCCAAATTACAGTGGTAATGATCTTTCCAGCGCCTTGACCTTCTTTAGCAGAGCAGGTTTAGAAGAGGGACCCCCTCGGAAGTTGACCATTTGAAAAATCTTGAAGTATCTGATGCATTTGGATCCTACTCATGCACTAGGAAGCATGATGCCATATTGCTGTCTGGGGAGAGCTTCCACGAATGCTTGTCCCCTCGTATGACATCCTGTCAGTGGGCGCACGCAGCGGGAGCTGTGGAATCTCAGTTCTGTGCTCCTTCACAGCCCAGGGAGAAATATTGTCACCTTTATGCCTCTTGGATTGCAGAAGCAGCTGGGAAGCAGAGAAGTCCTTGACATATGGTGGAGTAACCTCTCCTTCTTAGGCAGGTTTTTTAACTCGTGTTGTGCTGATAAGGCTCTTTATAGAACAGCCTGGTGGTAGAATAACTGCGTATCACCGTGTGCTGTGTCTTCACATCTGCTTTCCCTCAGTTGCCTGACAATACTCACCTCCATCAGAAGCAAGAGAAAGGACTGGACTGTTCTGCTGGCCACAGAGAAAATAAAAGCTTTCTTTTTGATGTCACCTTCTGGGATGCAGGAACCAAAGGGGTTAGCTCCAGCATCTCTAGCTCTGCGTGGGACCTTACTTCCCCCAGAGTGTTTACAGCCTCTAACTCTTACACTTCTGACTTCTCTTTGAAGGGGAAAATACTTCAAACTCTTCTCAAAAGTTTTATATTGGGCCACACTCCTGTAATGCTGCCTTCTAAATTTGTGGGGGATCCCAAAGGAAACTAACTCTCTGAAGTTTCCATGCTGCTTTCCTCTTTCTGTAATGACTTCTGTATCCAAAACTTTCACCGTGACATTCTAAAGTTGTTCTATTACTGAGCAGGTGTCTCTTCATCCTAAACACATCTAGTTCAACACATTTTGACCCTCACTCAGCCTTCAGTGGCTCACCTAATTATTTTTTCCTTTGATCTCCACCACGAGGCAGACTTCAATGACCATTTTATACTCATGGGTGGCTTTGTGCTCTATTTTTGTTGATTATCTACAGCTACTTTCCTTCATTTCAGCTGGTTCCATTGTTGCTATTGCTCTGCAAGGCACAAACCCTCTCACAAGCCCTCTGTTATCTCTGACATGCTCCAGGATCTCTGGATGCTTGATATTTAAGTGTAGGTAGTTATGTTCTTCCCAAGGATGTTCTGTCCAGCCTCAGTGTTAGAGAAAGCAGAAGTCCTTGCTCTGCAGAAATTACATTGGAATGCTGGAAAGTGCAGTGGGAACAAATGATTCATTACAGCAGGTGAAGATGCCTTTGCAGTGGTGTATTATTTGGTCAGGAAGCATTCTTGTTCTGCAAGATGCTCTTCTTGTGTTTTGGAGAGGGTTTTGCTATCCTCATAAATGCAGCAAGTCTTGCTCTATCAAGTGTCCTCATTGCAGGCTCTGCTTATGTAGAAATCAGGTCTGACAGTATGTGCCTAACCCTGTGATGATTTACCCTACACTGCCCTCGCTCTGCAAATACACTTGTAGGAGGAACATGCAGAGACATGTCTTGAACTTTGGCTACAAGGTGCCAATAAATGATAAAAGTTCAGTGACACGGATAGGAACTGAAATGAAAAGCCCATGTTGCAACTCCTATCTTCAAAACAGTGAACTCCATCAGCTCGTCTGGCTCTAGTTAAAAATAAGTCTTTCATCTGAGCTAATCAGCTAGGTTGCTGTTTTTCCAGAGCCAGTAAAGCAATAGACCCTTCCAGAGACTGTTTAATACATATATCTTAAACAGCTGTTTTGAGATAGGACTGGTACTACCCAGTCCAGATAAGCACTTGGAGGCACTTACCTCTGTCACTGACTACAGAGGAGCTCAGATAAAAGATTTAGATTTAAGATTTAAAGCTTCCTATGAAAAGTAAGGCCACTCACAAAAAAAAAAAAAAAATCCTAACTGCTTAATTTTCATTTGTTTAGAAATGACCCTTTAAATATTATTCCACTTAGCATCAGCAACAGTAATAATGAGCATAGTTTTTTAAAGCTCTCCATCAACTGTTAAGGAATTCTCATTTGCAATGAGTGTTTACTGACTTGGAATATTATTTGGTGCAAGTGATCTGCCCTTTCTGCCTCAGCTTTTGATCACCATAAGGGAATAATAAGGCTGTCAGAATGAAAAAGCAAGTTGCAAGCATCAATTCCCTACTGCTTTAAAGAAGTTTGACTTCTTGATGAAAAAAATAATTAGTATTACTCACAGCACAGTACAGCAGAAGTATTAACCATGAAATAGCTTCTATTCACCAAGATGATACACAGCAAAATGAACTAAAAAGCCTTTCAGATTCATTCCAGACCATAACCTCTGTGTGTGGTGGGTGCTCAATACCTTGAAGAATGCATATATAACCAGAATGAGTTACATGCACAACTGCTGTGGGGCCCAGGGTTGCAGGAGACTGAACTGCCTTTGTAGCAGTCATGTAACAACAGTGCAGAATTCTGCAGAGGAAAGGGGAAAAAAGTGTCTTGGATGCCTTGGTATTATTTACTGAATTTATAATATGGTGAGCTGTTGTCATGTCTGAGAGGACAGAATTTCTCAAACAAGCCTGTGATCTGCAGGATGCAGCAGGAGACACCTGAGTGAAGCAGCCCTGATTTTTATTCCTTATTAATTAACCATGCAGAGAAAACTGTGCTTCCTTTTGGGTGTCTCAAGCTGACCATCAAACTCTCTTAAAAAAAAAAAAAAAAAAAAAAAAAAAAAGGCTGCTGATAAACTATCCCTTGTTTCAGGGGGCTTCTGATGCAAGACTGCAAGACTCTCATCATTCAAACGCTGACTGATCAATGTGACCAACCTCAGCACAGTAAGCTACAGCTGGTAGTTAAGTTCAAGCATTTCCAGAAGTGCTGGCCATGCTCCTACAAGGCTCTGTGTTCTTCTGTGACCTTACCTCTGTGCACAGCCTCACTGAGCTAAGGTTGCTCCTGAGGAGGAATTATTTGTGTGTGTTTGCAGGAAGCAGATGGAAGTGTAGAGGATGAAAGGTAGCAAGTATCAAAAGATAACAGCATCTGAAGTTGATGGGAACTCTGTTTCAGAGAAGTTTCTGGGAGCATGGGGTTATGTTTTGCTTAATTCTTATTTGATGAGTCCCATGAGGGAAAGATTTGGTGTTTAGGGTTTTTTTTCCTTTTGAAATTACCCATTTTTTGAGACCTGAGGTAATTCCTTTCATGCTCAGTTTGGATGGACAGCAGCAAAGTCATCAGCAAGCTCCTAAATTGCCCCAAGATGCAAAAGGTGCGTAACAACCCCTAAGCGTGTGTGTTTGCTTCTCCCCATCTCTGCTGGTGTGCTCACAGAGTTCCCAGGGAGGAAAAAGTCCACTCGGAGCAGAAACAAAACCTATGTGACGGTGGCTATGGGCAATGCCAGTTTAGTTCAAATGCTGTTTTTCACTCTTGGTACAAAGGGGGACGAAGTGTACTTGCAGAGCTCCCCCAGGCAGCAGCTTCCCAGGGGCGAGCCCAAACCGCATCCCGGGTGCCAGGCTCCATCTAGTGACACAGCCCGGGATGGCCGGGGGGCAATAAAGCCCGGGAGCAGCGCCAGCCGCCCCGAGGCGTCGTGCCAGGCAGTACCGTTCCGTGCCGTGCAATGGCCGTACCGGTCCGTCCCGTCGCACCGCGGCAGACGTGCGGCTGTCGGTTGCGGGCGGGACGGCAGCGGTCCTGAGTAACCCGAAGTTTAAACACCGTTCCTTGAAAGCTTTTAAGTTTCTGAAATAAAGGATGGGCGAGGGCTAAGCGAGGGCAGCTCCCCGCGGGCTGGCTCCTCACCTCCGCGGAGCAGATGAATGGGTCTGCATTTACACACGCCCTCTTCCGCTCTCCTTACCAGTACTCATAGCGGGGGCTGCGGGACCCTCCCGTTCCGTTCCCTCGGGGCTCCCCGGCACCGCGGTGGTCCAGCCGGGAGGGATAACAGCGTGGTCGGACACTGGACACGGGGGCAAGCTCGGGGGTGCGGGAGGGAGCGGCTTCAGGATGTCCCCCTGCGACATGATGTCACCCGATCAATATTTTGAGGGGGAGTGCCCGACCCGACCAATTCCCGCTATGAAATGTCTCTATATTGGAGCTGCATGAAGCCGGATCGATAGCTCTGATAACGCGGAGCTATAAAAGGCCGGGGGCCGGCTTCATCCGTGCTACATCCCCGAGGCAAAGCCAGCGCAGACAGCGCCTGGCTGCCGCTCCGCGACCCCCGCCTGCTTCTCCGCATCCTTCCGCGCCTCTCCCGTGGCATGGGGCCGAGCCCCGCCGCCCACTCCGCCGCCCTGGCATTGCTGGGTCTGGCCGCCGCGGCCGTATCGCTGCCGCTGCCCGACGCCGGTCCTCACGTTAACTACGGCTGGGGCGAACCTATCCGGCTGCGGCACCTCTACACCGCCAGCAAGCACGGACTGTTCAGCTGCTTCCTCAGGATCGGCAGCGACGGACGGGTGGATGCTGCCGGCAGCCAGAGTCCGCACAGTGAGTATGGGCGGTACAGGGCCGGCATCGTGGGGACGGGACGCGATGGGGCCGCGGAGGTAACGCCGCTCTCTGTCCCCGCAGGTCTGCTGGAGATCCGCGCCGTGGCCGTACGCACCGTGGCCATCAAGGGCGTGCGGAGTTCCCGTTACCTCTGCATGGACGAGGCGGGCCGGTTGCACGGGCAGGTGAGCTGCGCGCATCCCGCCCCGATCCCAGCCGCCTCTGGCCCGGGCTCGCCTTTCCGGAGGGAGGGTTCCAGCCCTGCCGCCGCGCTGCAGCAGCGGTTGGTAATGGCTTAGCAAAGCCTTCGGGTACCCTCACCCCCACTGTTCTCCATGGGACCGCTGGTTCTTGCTGCCCGGGAGGGCCTTAGGGTTGTTAGAATTCACCAAGGAATGTGCTTTGGATTGAAAATAGTGAGTCGTTTGTTTCCTACCGAAATACAGTCCAGGGAAAGACAGAGTTTATATTTAAAATGCTGTTGCAGTGCATGGCTGCATTTTTGCTGCAGGAAGAGATGCAGTCACACTATAAAACCCAGAAAGTTTCTCACTGTTCAGGTNAAAAAAAGACCAAAACCAACCAAGATCAGACCTTTGGAGAGGAAGGGCAACCAGCTGGCCACCAGGCAGACAAGTCCCTCAAACATGGGGTGGCCGTCTCAAGCAGAAATGAATTTTTCAGGGCAAGAAGGACTCTTCTCACTGTTCTATTTGTGACTCATGCTAGTAGGACACCTGTGTGGCTCCACAAGCTTGAAGAGCTGAGTGATTCCACTTTGTAAGGTTGTGCTTTTCTCTACACATGTCAGTGTATCAGTTAGTCACTATCAGGGATATAAACTTGTTTTTTAAGCTGTGTGATTAAGTTGCCAACTCTAGAACTTGAAGGGTAAGACTCAGATTCAGTCTATGTGTAACTGCTCTGCAGGAGTTTCACAGCTGAATTCTCCTTTGATTACTCCAGCAGAATTTCTGCTGATTTCAATTGAACAAGGGCTTGGCCTCTTCCCAAGACTCCCAGGATCTTGAATAAGAGCAGTACTGGCATAGTGATGTTTCTCAATGTGTATGTAACGTGGGATTGAGCCTTTCTGTCTGAATTTCCTTGCTTTTCTGAACTAGACCAAATCGATGCTGCAATAGCAATAAGGTGCACAGGTTCAGGTGCTGCATGGGTCGATTATTAGCTTAATGTTTTAATGTATATCCAAAGCAAAATAATCAATGAAAACAACACAGAGGTCGGACCCTGCTCCCATCAGCTTTTGTGTAGCTCTGTTTTGAAGGCACATAGCTATTGCTGGGCTGAGACTGGGTTTGCCGGTGTATGGTGTCAATCACAGGGTAACACCTGCAAACGCAATGGCTTGTAGCCATGCTGCTGCAGCTATACCTTTTGGGCACCTGCTGCCACCTCTCTGCTAGCAGCCCAGGCAGGCAGCTTTGCAGGAAATTCTCTGCCTTATCAGTGCTAAGTTCAGGAGCAGAACGAAAGGGCAGGTACAGTGTCTGGAGCATGAACTCAGCAACCACTTGCAATCCTGAAGTCACGTCCTTTCTAACCCTGGGAGGTTGATTCCTGCACGTGCAGCATGCCATAATCTGTAGAGGAGGGGAAATTGTGAACTGCTGAACATACTCACACACCAAAAAAAATCTTCCTGGGAAAAAAAAACAATCTGGAAATACTTACAGTGTGCTTGGTACTCGTTTGAAAAAACACACTAGAGAAAATCCTAATGAGCTGAAGAGGAAATGATAGAGACATGGGGATGCAGTCAATAACTTGTCATTTGTAGTGCACACTTGCTCAAGAAGCTTTTTTATTTCATCATTCTCGTTAGCGAGGCTGAGCACTCACAGAAATCAGGGCAGGTAGCAATTCAGCCAGTGAGTTGTACTACACACACATATTTGCTGAGATACAGGATGTGCAGTGGCTTGTGGAGTTGTTTGGGCTTTATTAAAGTGTTTTTTTGTTGTTGTTGTTTTGTTTTAATTAATAATGTGATTAGTTTTTAAAGTGCTTTAAAAAGACACTTAATTTTACTGCATATTATTAAGGCTGTTAGAAAAAGAACTGGAGAGTATCAAATATGCTCCTGATGCAGCCTGGCAGAGCATTCATGTAAGGACACTTTTATCATCACAGACTGAGACATAATCAGCAATTGCCTTTTATTGACCATGAGTTCATTCACCTGTAAGTGGCTGAGCCTAAAGTGGCTCAGGAGTTGTAAGAAATACGATGTTTGTGTAAGCTCTGACCTGGTGATGCAAGCTCCTGATGAGCTATCCACACAGCACACCACCAATGTAATTCTGCAAATTCATACCCAGCAAAAGACATTCCTCTGCACCAGATCTTAACTCCTGCTGCTATTAATGTGTGAGTTCTAACTGGTGTGCCCTGAGGAAAGGACACTTTGCTGACAGCTCTGTTGTAATTTCAGTGAATGCTGAGTAAAAAAAAGGCAATTGCCTTAACAGTAGTCTTGCCCTGATGGCCATCTTCACTGAACTGTCTTTGACAGCACTGCCTTTCCACAGACCTCATCCTGACGCCTTTACAGAGGCCAATCTCCATCAGAGCTGTTTGACTAGGGCTGGTGATTGCAGTTAAACATGGTCAGCAGCTAAGGGCAGCTAAGTGAGCATTCTCATCTGAGGTTCTTTTTCCCTGCATCCAGGACAGGATAAGAGTGGGATCTGTGTACACATCCAGGATTCAAGATGATTAATGTGGTGGAGGTGTATTTACCTCAGAAGTTCTGCATCAGGTCTTTTAGATGGCCTCATAGCCCAAAATGCAGGCTGTATGCAATGGGAGGAGCTCTGGTAGAACAGACTAGAGTCAATTTCAGCTGGAGGAGATCTACGACTATTATCTTGTCCAAGTGCTTGACCACCTCAGGACACTTCAGGGCGTTTCATCTTGGTGGCTGTGGTCCATCACTAACAGGGCAGTTGCTAGACTGATGATGCCCTCCTGCATATCTGCAGCAGGCAGACAGAGAGGCAGAGGGCAGTGCACCAGCATGGATCTAGCAGTGGGGTCTGTAAGGTGCACCAAACTAGGCCAGCTGTGGGAGTGGGGAGGGACATCCTCATTGACAACAGAGGTAGAAGGTCTGGTGGCATCAAAGGTTTATGTCGTGTGTGAATGCAATGAGTCTGGTGGAGGCATTCGTAACTCTTGTTCCTCCTTGCTCTTCAGCTCAGGTACTCCACTGAGGACTGCTCCTTTGAAGAAGAGATTCGTCCAGATGGCTACAATGTCTACAGATCAAAAAAGCATGGAATCTGCGTGTCTCTGAGCAGTGCCAAGCAAAGACAGCAGTTCAAAGGAAAAGACTTTCTTCCGCTATCTCACTTCTTACCTATGATCAACACTGTGCCCGTGGAGTCAACAGACTTTGGTGAATACGGTGATTACAGTCAGGCCTTTGACCCAGAGGTGTACTCCTCCCCTCTGGAAACAGACAGCATGGACCCCTTTGGCATCACCTCCAAACTGTCACCAGTGAAGAGCCCCAGCTTTCAGAAATGACTCTGAGCACACACACAGGGTTCTGATGAAATCCTGCAAATACTGCAGCGGTTTAGCTTTTCAGGTAGTGATATTCCCAACTTTTTTGTGTATTTCAGTACAGAGTCAGCCTTTTCCTTGCCACGTGTGGCACCTGGAGGAGATTAATACCTGGAGGCTGCTTTATGTTCTAAAGAATTTCCTACACGTAGTTCTATTTGGAAGAGAAGGGTTAAATAAGACAAACTTCTCAGCTTCATCAGAGTCCCCCCCACTGTGCTGGTGAGAAGAAAGTAATTGTAATCTTTCTACATTAGCTCTCATTACCACCTATGTTCACCTGTTGTTTCTACTCATAGGAGCAAGTGCAGAAAAAGCTTTTCCTCTTCAGAAGCCTTGAAAACATTTGGAACAAAACGCAGTGAAGGAAAACCCAGCAAAGGTGGTTGTGTGAACCAGAGTCAACACTGCTCTTGAAAAGCTGCTGACGGTGTTTTGGGAACTCTTTCTCTTGAAAGCATAACACTGAGAAAACCAATTCTGCTTGCATCCTGTGCTTTGGCTTCCCTCAGGAAATAAGGGAAGGAAAGGAAAAGGTTTCTTCCTTTCCATATTGCTAAAGTGTACTTTAGAAAAGTGGATCCTTGATTTCTTTTAAAAGCTAATTTACATTCACTGTGGCATCAGCATCATCCTGCAGAGTTCTCATTAGCGTTACTGAGAATGCAGTGTGTGGTTGGAAGAGTGCACAGAACTGGCATTTGTATACATCAGGTAGGGAAGAAGCAGCCCAAATTCGTGCTCGAATTTAGGCTCTGTTGTATATAAGCACATCTGTCTCTAGCAAACGGAGAGAAGGACTGAAAATGGATCATATATAGGTCAACTCAGTTGCAGAGCAAGTTTGTGTGTTGAAGTTTTAACTACCAGCAATTCATCTAAGTCCTTTCCAGGCTCAGCGCTGGATGGTGGGAATCAGTGGAGAGATAGTTTGTATCAGATCTCCAGAGGTCCCTTCCAAGCCCTAACAGCCTGTGATCTGTGAACGAAATGCCACAAGCCTGGGTCAGCCACGATGTGCTTGTTGCAAGAACAGATTCCGAGTGATGTCTTCACTTCCTTTCTCCCGTTGTAGCAATTTGGCAAGGGAATAACCGAGGCAAAACCGAAGAAAAGGAGGGAAAAAAGTGAGAAAAGTGTTCCAGGATTCCACTCCTTTCCAAAGATTCATCTGTAGTAGAGTTTTCTATACCACAGAAAGGTTCTACTGGAAACACCGGTGTTCTTCTGACCTAGCACTTCAATGCCAATGCAATATTTATAATTAATTTATTGAATACATACAGCTTTTTATTTTGTTACGGTTATTTATGCTCAAGATTCTATTTATATACTCCAGAAAGTATTTTGTCTTTTTTTTTTTTTTTTTAATTATTATTTCTGATGGAACAAATCACTTTGTGTAAGTTTGTAATTGTGAAATTGTAGCAGACTCTAGCTTGTGAAAGTTCTCTGCATTATCAGTAGTGGAATGTGTACATTTCCAATAAACTAAAATCTTCTTCAACACAGACACCTCTCTGATTCGTCTGTCACTTCTTTGGCCCAGAGATTCCAGAGGAGCTTTAGCACACTCTGGCATCTGGTCTTTTCCCACCATAATGATTCTCTGAGTCTATAAACATAAGACTGCCAACTCCACCACTAAGCCACGTCCCTCTGCACCATGTCTACAGGACTTTTGGATACCTCCAGGGATGGTGACTCCACCACCAGCCTGGGAAGTCTGTTTCAGGGCTTTGACAACCCCTTTGGGGACACTGTTTTTCCTACCATCCAAACTAAACCTCCTCTGACACAACTTGAGCCTGTTTCCTCTTGTCCTGTTACTTGTTCGTTGGGAGAAGAGACTGAGCTCAGCCTGGTCCCAGCCTCCTTTCAGGTAGCTGTAGATCTAGGACAGCAAATGCTGCCTGTAGATGTTGTCACTTACACTTCATCTACAATGCAGCAGCTGTCGATGTGCCTCTATAAACCATCCCTTTACATACTCCACGTACACCACTAACCCTGCTGTTCACTTTGCTCACAGCCTTGAGGGTAGTGCCTGGAGGAGATGATTCCTTGAGGAGATGCAAAAAATCCCTACCCAGTGTCATTTTTGGGATTCTTCTTCAGCTGCATAAAATCTACCTGCAGAAGGCGGTAGAAGGGGATGTGGAAGAAGCCTTCCTGTGGCTGGAAGGCTGCTCCCTTATAAGAATGGGAACCACACTCAAGAGTGCAGCCAGGGAGAACACTGCTGAGTTTTGCCTGAAAACGACGGAGATGTTTGGCAGGAAGAGTGTGAGCGCTTCCAGTCTGAAATGGCTGTCAGAGGAACTGCAGAGGAACTGCAGATTTTTTGGCTGGCAGACATCTTCCATGGTGTTTCTCATGAGTTTGCCCACTCCTCATGGACAGGGAGATGGAGTCTTGAATTTCAAATTGTTTTATTCCAGAAGTTTTCAGGTTTGGACCCTTCTGGCTTTCTGTTTTTCAGCCACTTTTAATCAGCCACTCTACTGGCTTTGGACATTAGCTACCTTTCCAGATATTTTTGTTTAAAAACCCCCAAGCATAATTAAAGAAACCCCTCAAATCTAACTTTTAAATAATAATTTTTAAGTTTGGTTTTAAAAAAAAAAGTCAGTTTTGCTTTTCTACTAACCCCCCCCAGTTTTGATGGGAAAGTCAGCAAAGAGCAGAGGACCCAGCATTTCATTTAACCAGTGAGAGAGTTTTGCAGTAGCTGAGACATTAATGAATATTGCTCAAGAGCACAATGATGAGCAATCTTCCATTTGCAAACAGCACCCTGAGCTCTCTGTTTGCTGACACCTTTGGATGTGCATCTTCCTCCGGCAGCACAATGTTTCTTACTGCAACAGTGTGGTCAGAGGTTGGTTCAATATTTATTCAGACAGAGGGAGGAATGCCAGGAGCTGAATTACCCACACCGCTTCCTGCCACACTTCAGCTTTCCTTGGAGGTTTCCCATCCAAGTTCTGACCAGATCTGGCTGTTTTGCATATAAAATCTGACAAGACCACAGCTTGGGGTGGGAGGATTACTGGGAAATGGCTTCCCTGCCACCGAACACCTGACTCGGTCAGGAACTTAGTGTGCAAAACCTGGAATCACCACTGCCTCTGCCTCTGTGGGAATGTAAACACCACCAGCACTGTCCAGGGCACATGCCCTGACTGGTGATGGTTTCTCAAAGACAGTAGGACAATTGCAGTGCTTTCATTTGCAGTGGGACATTTTACAGCCCTCAAAGGTTTTTAAAGGTCAGGTGTCAGATGCGGAGTCTCCGTTAGAAGCTATGATGTGCAAATACAGGTTGTTAGAGCAGTGGGAAGGTTGTAGGGGAGGAGATGTTGGGCATCTCCATTTCCACCGTGGGAAGTGTAAAAAGCTGTATATCTTTTACTCTAGAGCCATAACGACAACTTTACTTTTGCTCAAAGCACTGGAAGATTTGGGACCACTCTTTCTACTCTGCCAGCACAGAATGTTCTCAGTGGCGAAGGAGATGAGCAATGAAATAAAGGCACTGTCTTTCCTCAGCAGTGTGCAGAAGCCAGCCCTCCTTTGGTGGGTCAGTGCCAGACACAGTGAAAGCAGCCATGAGTTTCTCTTGGATGTGAGCAGGAGTTGAAGAAAGGCATCGTTAGGACTTTGAATCTGGGGTGAATTTGTGGTGGTTTGGTGCACAGGCAAATTTATTGGGTATGCTGTTGGACAAGACTGATTGCTGAAGGTGCGTAAGAACGCCCCTAAATGAGACCAGTGCTTTCTTGTCTTCTTGCCAGGACATTAGTATACTTTCGTCAATCCCATGATCTACTGAGATCAAAGACCTCATTTTTTCATTAACTTACACAGCAGGATTTAAATTGTAGCCATCAACTTAGAGAAAACCTTCAGACACTTTCTGTGTTCAGTGCCATCAGTGCTCAGTGTTTGCTTTTGACCGTGGGGCTGGAGAGCAGGTTCACAGCTGGCAAGCTGTCAGCATTTGGTGGGAGATGCAGTAGCATCTGCACCTCCAGTGGATGCAGACAAGGAGTTGCCTGCCTGACTCCCATCACTTGGTGCAGTTCAGTAACGCCTGCTGCAGTGGAATATTTTTACCAAACAGTACTGAGGCATCTGTTTTGTCCCTGCTGTTTCCAAGGGGGTTGGACTAGATGACCTTTAAAGGTCCCTTCCAACCCAGCCCACTCTATGAGTCTGAGTTTATGTTTCTATGGCCTGGTTTTCTGCATCTTTAACCATGTGACTGTTCTCACACAAATGTAGTTTTATTCTCTCTTTAGAGCCATCTCTGGATTTTAAAGCTGCCTTTTTGAGTCCTCTGACCTCCTGTACCCATGCCTGGACTGGCAGACTGGACTCTGGTGTACCCAGAGCCACAGGAACTCTCTGGAAAGCAACAATGTAAGTTAACACAAAAATATACGCTTAGAAATAAGTATGTTTTTTTTTCCCCAGTGTTGACCTGTAATAACAAAGAAATGTTTTAATAAAGCAGCCTGGGACGTCACACTGAAGTTTGATTGGGGTACTTTACATCACGAATGTTTACATCTTGGGTATGTACATCAGAAATCCACTACCTGAAAGGTTTCGTACGCACTCAGACCCAGTTTGTGTCAGAGCCTGGGACCTATAGGATGGGAACGGGGCCCCGCTGGTCCCCTCCTCTCACCCCGACTGTGTGCGCAAGCCGGCATACGTTACAACAGACAGAAAGAAGGTATCAGACTAAAGAAATTTATTTGAGCTTTTGTGGTTTGTTGTCCGTTTCGCTTTGTTTTCCCGGTGCGAGCAGTAGTTTGAAAGCAGCAAAACGTTTGTTTTCAGTTATGGCCGCTTTTTCTCGGCTCACGCCGCCATTCCCGGCGGGGCGCAGAGGTCTCCCGGCACAGCCACGCCACTCACCGTGATCGCATCTGGCGGAAGGGAGCGGTGGAGACCGGAGGGGACGGGCAGCAAAGCGCCGCCCNCGGCCACACATGCGCACTGGGGCGGCCCCGGCGGCCCCTCCGGCTTGCCGTCGTTTCCCGGCATGCCCGGTGACCGGGCGGGGCCGCGAGCGGGCTGTGGCGGCGCCATGGCGGCCGCGGGTCGTGCGTCGGATGTGTTCGACGAGATCGTGATGGCCGAGGAGAGGTGCGCTCGGTGCTGCGGCCGCGGCTGCGGCCCGGGGGACCTCCAGGGGTGGGCACAGCCGGAGCGGGGCTCTCGGCTAAGCGCGGGTATGCGGCCTAGGGGAAGGGAGGCGACACCCGAGCCCAGGCCCGGGCCCGCACCGACGTTTCGGATTGTGACTGAGCTTGAGCCTGGACTTGGTCCGACAGTGCGGGCTGAGAAGGGAAAAGGGAGGGGCGAAGGACGGGTCATAAGCTCGGGAATGGGGCGAGGAAGCAGAATGCTGGGGAGAAATCTCTCCGCTACTTCAGAGCGGCCAACCTGCGCCATCTCTGCTTTCCCGCCCTGCGGAGGCTTGTCCCGGCCTTGAGAGCCTGTAGTTAGGATGTTACCCTGAAAACCCTGACGCGGGTCGTGTTGTGCTGAGCAAATCGTTGTAAACTTGTTTCTAAAGATCACAGCGTGCATCGCTCCATCTTCATCGGTGCTGTGCGATGTTTCTTAGCAGGGGCAGCCGCGTTTTGGCGATGAGAGAGCGTGGGTTTGTGTGTGTGAGGAGCTTGCGTGCAGCGTGAGCTTGACGGGAAGTACAGGTAGGTGCTAAAAAAGTTACACTGTTGTACTTTTGTCTCGACAGGTTTCATGGTGAGGGCTATCAGGAAGGATATGCTGAAGGCAGTCAGGTTGGAGTTGTTGAGGGCAGGAGGTATGGATCACTCCAAGGTGCCAAGATGGGATCTGAGGTAACTAGGAAAATATGTGGGAGCTGCAGTGGTTACTGTAATGCAAAAACGGTTGGGAAAAGCTTCTGTGTTGATAATTTGAGAGCTGATACTTTGATTTGTACAGTTAAATGGAAGGGTTTATGTTTTCTGAGCTAATTTCTATGTGGGGCTTGGATTTTTTTTTTTTTTTTTTTTTTTGAGAAGGAGTCATAGAAAAGTGTTTGTATATCCAGTGATTAGTTTCCTGCAGGGATACAATGCAGAAGTTTATTTTTGCTTGACTGTGTGTATATACTACATATACATTAAAAAAAAAAATAATGGATTTTTTTCCTTTCTTGACATCATTATAAATTCACAGATTGGCTGCTACCTTGGGTTTGCAATGACATGGCAGTGTCTGCTCCAGAAATGCACAGATGAAAAGAACAGGTGAGGTTAAACCAGAATTATTGTTCCTTTAGCGTTGTTTCAAACTGTGATGTTCAGTTTTGCCTTTTCCCCGGTACAAAAGAAGGACTGAAACACGAAAGAAAGGAGGGCTCCTGGGGTGGTATTGCGTGCTGGCCATGAGATGGTGAAAAGAGGGTGAGGGAACTTGGTTTCTTCAGCCTGCAGAAGATAAAGGAGGTGCTGAATTGTACCACATAAGGGCATGTTGTAGATGAGATGCAGAAGCATTCCTTGCAGAATTGCACAGTGAAAGGACAGCAGGAAACTGCCACAATCAGAAGCAGATTGAGTCCTAAAGAGACATGAGGAGAAAGTCCTTCCCTGCAGGCAGCTCAGTGCTGGGACAGGTTGTCCAGAGAGGCTCTGGACATCTTCTGTGTTTTCAGAATGTGCATGGAGATGGCCTTTAACAACCTTGCCTAGCTTTGAACTTAGTCCAATTGCCCCAGAAGGTGGACCAGATGACCTCCATCAGTGCCTTCCAACCTGTTTCTGTGACCCCTTTAGCCTTAATCTTGTTGTGTCCCGTTTTGATTAACTAGTCCGGCAGAATTGCCACCATACTGCCAGCCTTTTGCTGCTGTGTCCTGGGCAGCTTTTTGATGTGTGTGCTTATTTTGCTGAGTCACCAAATCACTATTTCTGCCTGCCCAAAGTCAAGAATCCTCAGGTTGAAAAGGAAACTAACTTTTGTCAGTTATGCAGCAACTTAATTTCTGATGATGGGTTAAATATACATCAGATACTCTCAGTCTTCTAGATGGGAGGAGCTGAATTAAAGAAGAATGGAGGGCTGGGTTCTCTGCTTTACCCTAACACTTAGAAAAATGCATTGTTCATAGATTGAAAAAAACTTCTGTCAAGGCTCATTGGTTTTTCTGTGTTGGTATTCTGTGTTATTTCTTGTAGCAAAAAGCTAAGGGCTCTGGATTCATTAATAGGGATGATTCAGAAATTCCCGTATGAAGACCCCACTTATGAGAAGCTACAAGAAGATGTAGAAAAAATCAGAGGAAAATTCAAACAGGTTTGTAGGATTAAGTTATTTTAGCACAAAATGGTATTCATTTCTGGAAATATTTAATCTCACCCTCCTCAGAAGCTCTTTGTGCAGAGCAATTATTATTCTTCTTTTGAAATCATGGTAAAAGTACTTGGAGTGGATTGAGTGAAAATACTTGCTGACAGCAAATGCAAAATGAAAGGAAAACATTCTTTAGATGCAAATTGAATGTGTTATTTCACAAAGAATTACAAGTGGGAGCAGAAGAAGAGAAACTGAGGAATTGGGGGTTTTGTTGAGCGTTCTTCTTGGGAGATAGATGCATGGAAACACCTTTGTGTATTCCTCTCCTAGGTTTGTTCAATGCTAAATGTTCAGGCCGATTTTAGAGTCGGTACTGAAAGGTCTTCACTAACATTTTGAGCGTAACAGATGAAGATAAACATGGATGATCAAAGAAGAAACATTAAGAGAACAGCTAACTGGCAAAATGTTTATCTACTCTTGTCTTAAAATGGTGAAGAGGTGCTAAATACTAAAGAGAAAACAAGTGGGCCTGCAATAGTACCTCATATGGCATTTAACATGGATTATCTCCAGGTTTTATTTAGGGCTGCTGAGACACCAGTGGGTAAACCTGTGAAATAGAAATCCTTCAATTCTTCACTAGTCCTGCACCGAAAGATTCATTCCTCCAAAGAAGATAGGCCAAGTTCCCTTATTTAAAGGGCATATGTTACTTAAAGATCTGTTCACGCAGGTGATTCTGTTTACAGTGTGTGGATATCGCAGCGAAGTAGAAACCGAATCCGTTGCCTGCAGACTTTGCAGCAGGGAACTGTTCTGTGCAGAATGACAGGGAGTTGGGAGTGCAGTGGGAAAAGATTTAAGGTATCTGCTCATAAAGTAGCTGCAGTTAGAACATTGAATTGGCACTTTGCACGAGATGTGCAGACGTTCAGCATGGGGAAAAAGCTACTTCCCAAACTCCCCAAGAGGTCAGTGAGAGAAACACAGCTACCAGGAGACTCATGATTCTGACACTGCTATTTACAGGTAGCTTTTATCAAGGAGTAGCTTTTTGTTTCCCAGTCTTGAAAATACACTCTCCAGTCTCAGCCAAAGGAATGGATACAGCCAGCTAAATGTGTTGAGCTGTGTCAGTTTAAAGGGAGTGCAGCCATGTTACCTGGCAAACCCTTTCCACTTGCAGGGCAGTTCTTCAATGAATGTGTCATCCTCCAGCTCCAACCTCTCCATGTCTGCCTGAGGCTGCATGGGATAGCCTAGCTTCATGAAGGCAGGTTTACCACCGTGGGTGTTGGAAGCTGTACACAGGGTGAACTATCTCAGGGAAAGGATGGGTTTTGACCTGGTGTATGTTTGGCCAGCACTCCTTCATGCTACAATGTGCACCAACTGATTTCTAAACAATCTTTTCCTCTTTGATTGTGCCTGGTGTATGTAAGCATTCCAGTGGCACAGGCTTTTACTACTGACTGCTTGCTGGTGAACTCTTTTGTTTAGTTGGCTTAGAAGTGTAAGAGATCCAACAGCTTTGATACACATAGTGAGTGTCAAGGCCGCCTGGAGGAGGTCATTGTGTAAGAGTCATAGAATAGGCTTGGTTGGAAGGGACCTCCAAAGTTCATCCAGTTCAACTCCCCTACAGTCAGCAAGGGGCATCCTCTGCTAGATCAGGTTGCTCAGAGCCTAGTCCAGCCTCACCTTGAAGATCTGCAGGGATGGGGCCTCAGCTACCTCCCTGGGCAACCTGTTGCGGTGTTGTAGCACCCTCATGGTGCAGAACCTATAATCTCAGCAAAGAGGTAGGCACATACTAGAGAAATAGATCACATACTAGAGAAAAGAAAGCTAATCTGAGTTCAGAATCACTTCAGAGAACCCTAGGCTTGGGAAAGTGGTCTCTGTGTCTACAAAACAGTCTGTTTGCAAATTGAAGTATTTTCCCCCTTCAAGTTAGAGTCACCTGTGACTGACTTAAAATATTTTTTTTGTTATAATTCATGAATTATATTTTAAATAAACTCTCCTTGGATCTTAGTCTCAAAAAGGCAGCTTTATTGTTCTTTGGAGTGGTAGCACAAAGGGGTCTGAGAATTCACATCTTACAGTGGAGCCTGTTCTGAACTCTTTGTACATGGCTTATAAAAATGTCTGCAAGAGATGGGGTCAGAGAGCTCAAAGTGAAGCATTTGATTAAGAGAAGTGTATGGTGCCTGATTTATTTGCTAAGTGCTGCTCTGGAGGTTGTCTCAGAACCAACACTTTTGTTCAAAGAGAGAAAGGCTCTTTGCAGGTGGGGTGGTCTGTCTGTTCCTCTGAAGACTGACTGCTCTGGTGGCTGATTCTCTTGTGTTGCTTTTGTTTATGTTATTAGAATAAATCATTATAAAAATGTATCTGTCTGTAGCTATTTAATTATGAAGATTGCAGCAACTGCCATTCAGCCTGGGATATGCCAGCTCTGGGGTTGTCTGCTGGGTCTTTATTTTAGTTCCATATGTGGACTAATGGAGTCTCTTGATCCGTGAGTCTGTCTTCTGTTTCACATCTTGCGTGGGTCCGGTGGTGTTTATTAAATAAGATCCAGTTAAAAATTCTTCTGGATTATGTAGTTTTATGCTTTCTTCAGTGCCAATTGTGTTTTAACTTGCCTGCAACAGAGTTTTGGGGGTTTTCAATTCCTCACAGGATGCTGTAGGTGTATTTTTATACCTCATTTATAGCTAAGGAGTTAAAATCCAGGGTATTGATTTGCCTTAGCCAGTGTGAGATGTCTAATTTGACTTACTTCGAATAATTTTGCATTTTGAGTACTGAAATACTTCAAAATGTGCTTCTTGCCAACATCAGGAGTGGCTGAGCA
This sequence comes from Psilopogon haemacephalus, assembly GCA_013396835.1. NCBI lineage: Eukaryota > Metazoa > Chordata > Aves > Piciformes > Megalaimidae > Psilopogon > Psilopogon haemacephalus. Next base: position 476,687 of record VWZI01011388.1, on the reverse strand, counting down.
CCAAGGTGTTTTTTGCATGTTTGCGTTTTTGCCTCTCTTTCTCAGATCAGTCACCTAGAAAATGAGGAACATTACAGTTAGCAAACAACTGTGTAAGATGCGTGCTTAGGCCAGCTAGAATGCTGCTGGGGGAAAAAAATCCTCATTTGAAGAAGCAGTGTTGAGTTTTGTGAGGTACAAGTGTATGGTTTCTTTTCTGTCAGCACCTTTCCTGTTTGCTAAACAGCTTAACTAAAGTCTGTGCCGATGTAAACGAGTTCTTATCAATGGCCTCATGAGTTTCACACTCTCCTTGACTCATCCTGTGTGTCCAATGGTCAGGACTGTGGTGGAAGCAAGTGTGCTACACTGTGGCTAAAGACCCTATTGGCAGATCTCTGCAGAGAGGCTGAATGAGGCTTCTGTGGAGCAGTCATTCACTGGTTCCCTGGTTTGAATGCTTGCTTGTGCAGCTGAAGTATTGCTTTGAAGAGTAGGTGGGGGAGATAGAGGGGTAAAAAACCCTCAGTTTTGTAGATTATAATATTGGTTATTAATAAAGGAGGACATAATGGCTGTGGGTGGGTGCTGTGTTGTCAAGTAGGTTTGAAATGTGGCAGAAATCCCATGTCTGTTAAAGCAGAAAAATTCTGCTGAAGCTATTGAAGTTGCTAAGACTTCAAATATCAGCCTCTATTCACCACTTACAGTTAGTGCTCAGTGCTTGAGGAGCAAAGTTTGAAGCATTTCATTTACACATTTCTGACTTGCCTGGGCTGCTTGCCTGATTCTTCATGCTCATCTCTCAGCTGAAGCTATGGAATACAGAAGTGTACTAAAAGGTGGCTGCAAAGCTAATGACTGCCAGTGTACTGAAGTCTCTGAAGCCCAGGAGGCTCTTGGGGTTTTAGCCATGGTATGTGATGAGTACAAGAAATATTGAGTGGTGGTGTTTTTTTTTCCTGTGATGAGCACAGTAGTGAATGCTCAGGCATCAGCAGAGGGGTAAACTCTTAATGCAGTGAGCTTATTCTCTGAGAACTGCAATGTGATTCAGTGCCGTCTTAGAGCTGCTCAGCCATCGTTTGACTTTGTAGCTGTCTGTGTCATTCCACTAGATCAATACACTAAAAAAGCCACAACAGGATGGAGTTTGTTAAAGCTTCCTAGTGAGCTAAATGAATAAAGCACTGGTGTCTTCCTCAAGCAGCACACTTTTTCCATTCGTTGTAAGCTGATGTGAAGGGGGTGGAGTGAGTGTAATTAACAGAAAGGAGTGAAATAAATCAGAAGAAAATCTGAGTATGCAGTTGCTTCAGAATCAGCCCCACAGGAGTAGCTTGGCTCATTCAGGTCCCGTTGTGCTGCTCTGAAATAAGGCTTGGACAGTTTCTCTGTGGATGTGTGAGGAAGGTCTGGCTCCCCAGCTTGGCATGCCTTGTTTGGTTATTGAACACAACCTTCTGTTTCAAGATCTGAATCATCATCTTAGATTCTTTTCTGGTTTTACTGGCAAAAAAAAAGAAAAGGCTTTGTGTGCTATTTTGAAAGCAGCCTTCTAAGTATATAGTTCCGTGCAGTCGGATGTGAAATGAATGGTTTCTTTAGCAAAGATAATAAGACATCTTGGAGCTCCTGTGTGCTTTGGAATGGTCTAGACCACACTGTGCAGTGGGCTGATGTCTGGGCTGAACTTAAAGCTTAGGACAAAGAGCACTGATCCAGTTGATGTACAGTGCTGTTAAATAGTCAGATGAGAGCTGCTTCCACACTGCCTATACCCTCAGTTCATTTGTAGCTAACCTGAATATCTCATTGGCACCATGCTGGGAATATTCCTGCCTTAATCACAGGGGTATTTAATCCCTAAGTGTAAAGGCATTTTTCATCCTCAGATTCTTGAAGTACTTTGCAACTCCTGACCACACATAGACCTCTGCCGAAGGAACCATGATCCCTAAACTGATTTGACATCAGAGTCTGGAGATCTTGGTTACCATAGAGTAGCAGCCATTCCTTCTGGTGGGAGGCTAAAAGGATCAGGCATGCTAAGTGCCAGTTGATCCTGCAGTTGCACACTATACTATGCTTCAATTTTTTCCTCTTCTGTTAGGAGTTGTTACTGTACCACTCTCCATCGTATTTCACATTGCTCTGTTTGACCATGTCTGGCTTTGGCATGGCAGAATCTTCTACAGAACACTTCTGAACAGATGTAAGGAATAGCACAAAACTTTGAATTCAAAAGCTCGGCTGTAGTGGTGCAGTATGGATGGCACCAAGAGTTGAACTGCTGCTGCTTTGAAATAAAATGTCAGAGTTTGTTTTAGCAAGATGTTCAGGCAGAAGGGTTGGTTGTTCAGTCTCTCTATCTCAGCTGCACAGACAGAACCAGCAGCAGGGTTGGCGCTGTCGTTTCGCATTGCTCAGCAGTGGATTTTGCTGCTGGGGCTCAAGGGAACGGCAATTGCAGTTTTTAACCTTCCGCATCTTCAGGATTCTGGGGAATAATCAGCACCACATGGAATCTTTCTTGGTAGTAGGAACTGTGAGTCAGCAACCCCTGAATTTTCTTAGTTGCCGCTATTGTTCCGGCAGCAAGCTTTACAGCTATTGTCCACTGTTTGTCCAGCTCACGTTTACTGGACTGTGGGAACGGATTAGGGTTTCATGGCTTTTTTTTCCTTCTTGCATAAACTCTTGATCAAAGACATTCCTTGAATGACAAAACACTGTATACTGTGTCACACAGTCCTGACCAGACTGCACGAACAGTAGTTTAAAAACACATGCCTACATTGTTCTCTAAACTGGCTTGCCTGTTTTTTTCCCTCTTTGCAATGTATGTGCAGACATTGAATTTTTGAGACTGCATTTACCTCCTTTAAAAACCAGCCAGAAGTTAATGAGCGGTTCCTAGTTTCTGAAGTACAAGTCGAAAACAGATGACTGTTTGAAACTAAGAGTCAATATAATAGTAGGTCACTTGTAAGCAGAGCTGGAGGCTATGTTTGCAGTGTGTTTCCTTCTTGAGGAGACCTTGGTCGTGGTGCGGTTAAGCGCACCATAAATCTAAACCCGTGTGGGCTTCAGACATCATTTTGTGTCACATCCAGAATACCTCCAGTGATAGGACCAGGGGCAGTGGTCTGAAATTAGAGCATGAGAGATTTAGATTGGTTGTTAGGAACAAGTTCTGCACCATCAGGGTGGTGGAATACTCCAACAGGTTGCCCAGGGAGGTAGTTGAGGCCCCATCCCTGGAGATGTTGATGGTCAGGCTTGGCAGGGCTCTGAGCAGCCTGCTCTAATTGGGGATGTCCCTGCTTTATCGAGGAGCTTTGACTGGGTCATTTAGATTGGAGAAGACCTTCCAGGGCACCGAGTCCAACCAGACCGATCACTGCACTTATATTAGTCAGTAAGGAACAATGGCCTGCAGGGAACAAAAACCTGTGCAAAACCCATACCCTGTACTCATCTCTGGTGATAAAGTCTGAACAGAGGGGAATGGAGCATCAGAAAGCTCCATTGTCTGTTTCAGTTGGGCATCAGAGGAGTGATTTAGGATGCTGGGTCACTTGGGTGCTGACTCAGGTCAGCTCTGGTGGTGCTCACAGAGGGCATCCTTCTGGTGGGTAATGTGTTAGCTGTCATAGGAGACCAAGCATTCAGTGGATTGCAGCTTGTAGAGGGATTAAGACAAGTGGCACAGGCAGGTGGAGTGGTTGAAATAACCAAACCATACCACTTAGCAACACAGAATCTAACGTTTGTTTGCTTAGGCTGGGGATGGTGGATGGATAGCAGTTGCCATTGTGTGATGCACATGGGCCCAGGAGAAGATGGCTTCTGCTCCAGGTGGTCAACAGGTCAAGTCCTGGCTTGGAGCCCAGCCTGTGCACATCAGTATTCCTTCTTTGGTTTGGCTTTCTCGATGGTCTTAGACGTCCACACCTGGAGCTCTCTCTAACCCCTCTTAACGAGTTACTGCTTTATCTGGTTGACAGCACAAGCAGTTCTAGGCCATTCTCTCTGACTTTTTCCAGATGAACAGGTGCTTAGTGGTGGGTACAGAGCTCCCATTGCCCTCTGGTCACCCACACCAAGTGTGTTGCCAGGTCTGAATTTGGCAACAGTTGCTAATGAGGTTCATGTTTTTCTGCTTTGTTTTCCAGTTCATGCCAGGTTCGTCAGAGCTGAGCAGATGTAGTCAGGATGTCATTTTTGGTTGGGCAGGCTCTGGTTTTCAGGTAGGCTTCACCCCTTGGCAGACACATCAGCAGGGCAGGTGGTACCATGGCTGTCTGTTAGCAGAATGTTGAGTATGATGGGAACAGAGTTTTCTTCAGTCTCCAAGTGAGTGGTACTCACAACTGGTACTCTGCTTTTGAGATGGATCACTCCATGGTGGTTCTGTTAGTCTGCAATAGACCCTAATTTTATTTTTTTGAGGTTACTATCATAAATAAGAAAAAACAATGTACATCATAATTCAAACAAGAGATGAAATCCACACAGATATTTTTTCCCTGCTGTATAAAAGGGAAATTCTCTGGCAACAACAAACACAGTGGAACTCAGTCAAAAGCCACCTGGGAATCTTCTGCTTGCCATGCTATTGCAATTACTGTTATCAGTTATGTTCGTGGGATCATAACAATCTCGTGTTTGTGTGAAGAGAGCCATTTCCCTCTAAACCATGCTGGCAGGAATTCATTCAGATGCCACCATTTAGAGCTTTACTGCCCTGGTCCTATTGTAGCTGTTCAGTGATGGTGCCAGGAATCTTTATTAGGGTATCTAACCCACATGTCTGGGTCATTCCTATGGTTCCTTTGAAATAATAGCTCCAAGCTCTACTTTCTCCTCTGTCTGCTGGAATTTTCTGTCACTTAAAATGCCAGATATGCTTGTGTGTAAGTGGAGTTTTTACATTTAACAGATCTTACTCCTTCTTTAACAAAGAGTATGTGAATTTAAGTGTTCATAAAATGTCCAAGCATAGCAATCAGTCTGAAGTCAGCAGTGGAAGCGAGGGGTTTTGGAGGTCTTTGGGATACTTCTGTGTACACATCCCAATCTGATGTAAGAAAATCGTCTTTTTCCCTTTAAATAAGCTACAGCACAGCCTAGCTGAACATGCATATTTTTTTACAGCCTATAGTAAATTGTTTTTCTTGGTACATTCTTGTCTTTCTGCCCTTTGCAATGTGAGTAATACTGGCATAGTTACTTCACCCAGCACTCAAATTTAGTAGTCTGCATTTAGAGGTGATGTTTGAGAGAAGGAAAAAGTAAATAACAGAGCTGACTATGTGGCTTTAAACCTACTTAAGCCTCTGAACACTTCAGTCAGATTAATAGAGTTTATCAAACAGATAGGAAAGGCAAAACCCACTGAAAGTGTACAGTGTTCAGCAAAATGCAGGTTTTAACTTCTCAATAAATTATTTCTTGGTTTTACCAGCAAAAAATAAAAAAGGTTTTTGTTCCAAATCAATTCGCCCAGTTTTCAAACATTGCAAACGGGAGGAATTTTTTCCCTCTATTTTTTTTCTATAAAATATGCTGAAATTTTGTAGGAAACTGGTAACAGATTTGTGTGGAAAAAATGAGCTGGCTTTAACTGAGTCTAGTTTAAGCTTGAGCTTGATCTGCATTTAAAGTCACTGTGAACCTAGTTCAGACCTTCCCAGAGGGCCTAGCAGGGTAAGGTGACCATGTGAGGAGCTCCCCGTTTGAATGGAAAACTGACAGCTCACACCATGTACTAACAGTACTTTGGCTATGAGATCGAAGATTTTACAGTAGACCACAGGGGTCAGGTTTCTGTCTGAAATGACTGGGAAGTGCCCCAGCTCATACAGACTCAGCTGGGGTTCTGCTGCTGCAGATGGTTTCCCACCAACTGGGGACTGCCCCGAGACAAACTCGTTTTCTGGTAGGCTGTGACTACCATGTTGAGTTCATCATAACTCTGGAGTTTGTTTTCATTTCCTTTGCTGTTCTTACTGATGGGTAGTTGGGGGAAACCTGGGAGGCAGGTCTTGGGTTGCTGATTTGTAACAGGAGAGACAAGCACCTGATGTTTTACCTGATAAATTCTTTAAGGCAGAGATACTTTCATAGTGTAAAGAGTCAAATCCATAGGTTAGGAGCTGGACCATCTCCTCTTAGAACAAGACGTGTCTGCTGTGTTCAGCTCTGGCACAACTGGCAATGTGCATCCCCAGTACAATTAGGTACAATCGTACCTAATTTCTATACCTCTATGTCCATTTCTTCTTAATGTATTTTTAGTAGGCTCTTGCCTTTTTCAGGTTTATTCCCTATTATTTTTGTGATACAGTAGTAATGTGTAAAAGCTGTGGATGAGGGAAAGGGATTCCTAGAATGGTTTAGGTAGGCAGAGACCTTAATATTACCTAGTTCCAACCCCTGTGCCATGAGATGGAGAAGGGAGCTTAACCATACTGCTTTTAAAGCACACTGTCCTCTGTAAAGGCATCCTGGGACACAGAGCCTCACACTGACAGATTAATACAACCAACCATTCTGTACCATCCAGCTCCTATATTATCTTATCTTTTATTGACAAGAGTCACCAGATGGTTTACTCTAATTGCTTCAGATGCAGAGAAGAAAGCCTTCAGTGAAAAAAAAACTAAAAAACTGCTTTCAAACTAGAGCTAAGTGTGAGAGGCACAGGCAGTCACCTTCCCCTTGCTGGAAACGCCTACGGCTTCCTATGAGGGCAGATCCTCAGCCTTGCAGCCATTACAGCAGTCAAAACTAGAAACTGTCATGTGGTTTACTCACTGCACAATGGTAGCTACTATTCCACACTCATCAAGGCAATTCAAAAAAGGCAACAAGAAGCAGACCTTGGGTTTTACCAATTTTATTTCTAGACTTTAGTTTTGTTGGTTTTTTTGTTGGTTTTTTTTTTGCTGGAAACTTGTCTGTTACAGGTCTGTTGGTGAAAATGTGCATTTCAGACCACTGATGCCAATAAGTACAATATAAAAATGTACAAATCTGAATTGCTTGCTTACTACAGATTGTTATAGTCACGTGACAAAGCATCTCTGTTGGCATGTGAACCCAATCATCTGGATTTGGCCTTTTAGGACATACAAGATTTGTAAAAGAAGTTTGCAGTATGCACTGCCACTCAGTGTAACACAAAGTACAACCCACAAGCACTAACTCAATAATCACGTTTGGTTCAGAGACACAGAGATGCCACAAACAGAAGTGTTTTATGAGGTAAGCAGTAAGAAATGTTCCTGAAATTTGGACAGAATGTATCCAGTCCTCCTGGGTCCTGCGACTGCTAGTAGCACTGCAATGCTTTATTCATGCACTATGTAGGATCTTAACTGCATTTGCCTCAAAATGAGTTATAATTCTGTTTTGGTTTAGCAGCATACAGGCAACAGCTAGATTATTCTTCAGCATAAAACTCTCTTAGCTGGTTTACTTATGAGATTTACAGGCTTTTAAAATTAGCATTATGCTATCATTGAAAAACAAACAAAAATACAGAAGGAAAGAACCAGCCAAACAAACAACAAAAATGCCGCTAAAGGAAAAAAAAATAAGCAAAGAATCCAGACAAAACAGAAAAGCCCAAACAAAAAAAGAACCCAAACAAAATATCAAAAGAAGTCAAAGCAACAAAAAAAAAACAAAAACAAACCCCCCAAATGAAAGAAAAACCAAAATACCAAACTGGAACAGAAATCCAAACACAAAAATTTAAACCAGAAAGCTCCAAACAAAAACTCTGCAACAAGACAAACCCAAAAAACACCCAAAAGAAACCAACCAAAACCAAACAAAAAAACCCCAAACACCAAATAAAACCAAAGAAAGAAAGAAAAAGCAAACAAAAAAACCCAAGTGCACACACACATGCAAAAATGCAAATAAACAAACAAACCCCAAACTCAAGAATAAAAAAAGGGGGGAAAAAAAGACACACACACAACTCCCCCAAACAAAGAAGCTGAGGCCAAAGCAGCAGTACATGGCAAGAGATGAAGCACAGGGAATAGTGGGAGCTGCAGAAGAAAACCTCTCCTGCCAAACAGTGTGCCCCAGCCGCCAGGCAGCTGCATCAGGTGGCACAGGAGAGCTCTATTATAATGCACCTTTGATATATCAGCGTGGCTGACAACACTTACACCTACTATGATAATAAACCCCAGATCAGACAAAGAATCCAGCTTCTATAGAAGGCAGAACACCCGAGAAGTGACACTGCTGGGGCTCTTGCAAGGCCCTGCTGGCTTTGACATTGCCACAACCTGGTCGCACATCGCGAGACCCATTCAGAGCAAGGTTCGATGCATTTCCGTTTGCAGTAGGACTATGAGGCACTGTGTACGAACATTAAAACCTGGTCTAGACAGGGTTAACTGAAGTATGAGGTATTGTGAAACAGGAACCTTTTTTTGGAATAGAGCAGTAAAATCACATTAAGTAAAAATTGATCACATAAAAAAAAAAATCTACCAAAACAAATGATGTCAATAATATAATTTTCTATGAGAAAATTAAACCCTCTAACATGGCAGTAATATGACATTGTATAACAAAAAACAAACTGATCCACAAAATAGCAGCAAAACACAATGACAAAGATACAGAAAAGCAATGTTAATTCTTTTTGTTTTTTTCTCTTCTTTTTCTCAAACCATGCTGGGAATTTATCCATAGCAGCTCAATAAAAAATGGAGCATCCCCTCCTTTTCTCTTTTGCTTTTTTTTTTTACGTCATGGGGGTTTTTTGTTGGTGTTTCTTTTAACATTTTTTTCTTTTTTTTTTTTTCTTTTTTTTCTATTTTCTATTTTTTTTACAATCAACACCTTAGCGGCAGTTCTGGTTTTTTTCTTATTTTCTCACATACATTTCACCATCACATTCTCCTCGAGCATCAACTTCAACAGCTATGTCCACGTCCCTTCAGCTACTTTCTAAAATAATAATAAAAAGATACATAGCCAAGATGTGCAAATTTTCTATTGGTAGCTAAATAATAAAAAATAAACCATAAACACCCGGGGCGTACGCTGGAATAAGAACTTTCAAGTAGTCCAATTGTCCTCTCTCTTAGCTCTGGTGGGTTGATTTCATGCCTAGAAGACTGCTTTTGAAAGTGGCTAGGAAGGGGCCAAATTGCCTGCTTGGGTTTGGGTTTGTCCTTTGAAGCGTGTCCTCTTCGCTGTGTTCAAATTGCAACATCCAGGGCAGAAAGACTTTGTGGTGGTTTCTTTTTCTTTTTTTTGCTTTAAAAAGGGGCGATTGCATTATTTTACAAATCATACTGGCCTTACCAACATCCTCTGCAATAAATATTCTTTTTTTTAGCCTTAACTATAAATTATATATTTTAGTGTTTAAAAACCTTCAGTTGTAAAACATCTAGCGCAACAAGCCTTAAACTATCTGTCCTATATGAACCTTTAAGGCCCCTAATTTATAAAGATGAGTTGGCACCAAAGGATTCTAAACTTCAACTTTTCTATAGAAAAGGATAGGAAGATATCCTGGCAATTTGTGACTGGAATTTCTCACACTGGAACACAACCTTCGGATGAAAAAAAACATCACCTCTCCTCTAACACCATAGTTAAATGCACTTGCTTTGCAATTCCAAGTTTGCCAACAAGCACTTTTATATATTTCCAAACCATTCCATTAAAAAAAAAACAAAAACCAAAAACAAAAAAACCACCAAATTCCCACACAATAAAAGAATGTATTTCCTATAGCTAATGGACTGAAAGTGCTTTGAATGGAATGGTTTTAGAATATTACAAACAAACAAAACAACAACAACAAAAGACTGAACTGTGGATTGAACCTGACCATAACGAGGCTGAATATCTGTGGGGTCAGACCAGCACTTTTTTTTTTTTTTTTACACAGGTAACTACAAAAATATGAAGATTACAAAAATAGAATATATTATGTCACTATTTGGGTTTCTCTTTATAATAGAGTATCGTAGGAGTAGTACATTGGCCTTACCCAACAATGCTTAGCTGGAACCCTACAAATGCCTTATGCACAGGCAATCCACAGGCACAAAAAAAAAAAGGATTAACATATAATAATGCTGCATACTAACATACACTAACTTATGGGTTACGTTAACCATTTATAAGGTGAAGAGGATAAAAAAACAAAACAACAAACCAAAAAACCAAAACAAACCTAAGGAAGTAAAATAAACATTTACAGATGAATTATAAAGTGACTAAATGCATAAGCAAGCAAGATACAGAAAAGCCTAGAACTGCCTTAAAGCTATGCTTTTTAAAGAAAAAAAAACAAAACAAAGTATGTCATTTACTACCTAAAACAAAACAAAAAACCAAAAAACCTCTTCTACTTTAAAAATGGTTGCTTGGTTGGTTTTATATGTAAGAAATCAAATCTAATACCTCCCCTGGAGACATTTTGTGTGTTAATGCCTATTTTTACAACATACAGACAAGAACACTTTAATATAAAAACTAGTTGATTATTATTGTATAAAATCCTCTATTTTTGTAGCACAAACCCCTGGGGGTAATGCAAATACTATTTTTTTCCTTTTTTTTTGTGGTTTTTTTTTTAAGACAGTTTTTGGGGTATTTTTTTGTTTATTCATTTGTTTGAAGTCACAGATGGAAGGGAGACAGAGCAAGGAAAAATAGAATGAGACTTGTTTTCCCTTCTGGTATAAAAATGTCCTGGAGAAAAGGGTTTCTGCAGGGGAGATCCTGATGCTGATTCCTTCTCAGATGCCCTTTCTTTGTCTGCTTTTGTCACAAAGCAAACCCATTAGAAGTCCTCTTAAATGTTCACATCTCGCACATCAGTAGGTGTGCAGGAAAGGTCTGCTTCATCCTCTACAGTCTTTGTTTCTGAAGATGCGTTGTGCTGCTGTGCCTGACGTAGACTGGATTCAAGGAGGGATTCAATCTGTTCTTGGCAGGCTCGTAAACAATCCTAGAGGGGATTAAATGGAAAAAGACCCAGAGTCCTTTAGAAACCAAACAGGAAGATCACAGACCAAATACCGTTTCTTGAAAAAGCAAGAGAAATAGAATCAGGTTATCTGGGTGGGCACCAGAATGAAAGGAGCATGGGCAGGGCAAGGGAGTGGAACACTGAGTTGTTACAGTGAACAGATTGAACAAGCCACTCTGTTAGCCTGGATTCAGACTTCAGCAACTAACTCCTGCCATCTTCTACATAGTGATCTAGGAGAGCATGCCCTTACATGGGCCTCTGGACAAACCATGGCTGCTCTTTGTGGTTAGTCTCAGCCCACAGGTACAACTTGAAATGGGCTGGAGTAGGAGTTGGTCACTTCTACTACAGAAACATTTTGGCAGTACAATGTAGTAGAAGTGACGGTCACAAAGAGGGTCTTCCCAGGCTGATTTCTGGTAATACAGAGTTCTTAGATGGAAGAGCTGTGGATCTCTTTAGATATATAAACCAACTGTTGCTAAGTCCAGCAGTGGCCAGCTCAGGTTAGCCAACTGACCTCTTAACTCAGAAAGCACCTGAACAGAAAAATGTGCTGGACTGCAAGACCCTAAAATGTACTTTCAGAAGCACCACTAAGCATCTTCACAATCATGCATTATAAAGTGCTGCCAAGCTTTTAGTTTGCTACCACATTCACCTTGAAATCTCAGTCGTTGTGAGCTCTCTCCCTTGCCTCAAGGGCATTTTCTCAGAGCTGAACACACAAACCATCCTACTGAGCGCTCACAGGGGTCCAAGGACCTCGCCACATGCACAGGCTTTGGTGTGAATTCAAAGCATAAAGCACCAGGCAGGAGCACAGCTCTGTGGGGAGCATTAAACCATACTGCAAGTAGCTCTACCCAACTCTACCTGTTGAGCCTCAGCAAGCAGCACTGGAGAAGGCCCTGCCCTGCTTCCTGCAGGCTGTGGCTGTGTTCCTCAGAGCCACTGCAGCGACACAGGCGCTGCCTTCAGCAGCCAAAACAATCGCACCACATTTTGCCAGAATTCCTCCAGAGTGCTGTTTACTCACATCTTTGTAACAAACATCCTAAGCTTTTCCCCACACGTATTTAACTCTGTGTATTAAGGACTTGGAAGTTTCCTTTCAGTCCTGCCTTTTCTGCTTCAACCTATGACATGTGTTAGCCCTTGCGGTGAACCCAGTCTTCCATGATAAATTGCCGTCAAAAGTGTTAGGATGTGCATGACTGAGAATGAATGTTGTTTTCCTGAGAGGGTGACCTGCCTGCTGTTTTCTTTATTTCCCAGTTTCAATTCTGCCTTCAGAAGCTTCTTGTGTGATCTACCAGCTTTTCACTGATTCCACTACCACAAGAATCTCCTCTGCCACCAATAAGGGCACATGGCATTTGGGGTAAAATAAGATTAGAAACCCAAGCAAACAATTCTCTGCGAGTCCTTTCTGAGAGAGAGGGAGGTTAATCCTACCTCTAAGCAGATCAGACCATCAGTTACAGCTCACTGAAAACACATAACCTATGACCTTTCCTGGTTTAAACCCTAGTGTAATATTTCCTCTTGACAGAGACACACAGCGTTTTAAATGACAAAAAAGAAACGCCTCATATCCTAAAGTCATCATGCCTTTGGCTCCTGCATACCTCTGGCCTTCACAATAAGACCTCTATGAGCTCCTTTCACCCCTTCCCCCCCAAGACAGGACAAATCAATTCCTGACCGTAAGGCTTCTACCTGCATGCCCCAGCCCACATACCTCAGTGCAGCTTGGAACTGGATGTATTCAAGAGCAGCTCATGAATGAACACACGGTTGGGCATTTTGGGGTTTACAAACCCAGGCCCCTTTGAAGATAATTCTGCTTTAACAAGGTAGCATGTTCAGTGCTTCAAGCAGAAAGACAGTTTATTTTCAGAGCAAAATGAACCCTGATGGCTTTGGGAGAGGGGAAGTGACGTGGATTTTTTTGCTGTTTTGGGTTTTTTGTGTGTGTTTTCTTTTTTAATCCTAAGCATTTGCATGTAGCATGTGAGCTCTGAAAACTAAAACCATCTGAAAGAATGTCTATCAATACCTATTCTTCTCCCCCTGGGGTCCAGTCATGAATAATGACATAGAACTATGGAGTTCCAAGGTAATTTTGGACCAAAGAGTTACTATTTCTCCTGTAAGATTCCAGGAGAGCATGCTACGCTCTAACTGTATTTTTATAAACAGAGCCTTTACCATTTATTATGAACAGATGACATCTTAAGCTGCAGTTGAATGAACAGTATTCTTTCAATGTTTTAAGCATTTTTTGTTCATTTCTTATTCAGTGACTAATAGTTTGTCTGCAGGAGCATATTAGAGCTAGCAAAAATAACTGCAAAATAAGAAAGTCACTGTGAACAACCTCACCAAAGCTTTTTTTCATTCTCATTGCTTCTCAACACTGAAAAGCAAATATGAAACTTGTGCATTACTCTGATAACTTCTCCCAACAACTCTTCTGCTTCATTACTCAAATTTTCAATTCCCACAGTTTGTTCAAGGTCATAAACCCTTCCTGGATTAATTAAGTGAAGGAAAAAAAAAAAAAAAGCCCTGCTAGCTTCACTGATGTGGTCAAATACCTTTAACACAAACACACACACAGCAGACACGATCAGACTGCAGGGTCAGATACTAAAGGAAGCAAACAACAACAAAAATTAAACTGCTTAGAAATCCTTTGTGACTGCCTGACCCGGTGGGGATAACAAGCACATGTTTGAAGGTGCTTCTGAGTAGGGGCAGGCAGGAGACGAATTCCAATGTACTCTAACAGACAGCATAGAAACCCAATCTAATGTAGTTTAGCAAATTTCTGGCCTGGAAATGAATGTCAGGTAGAGTTCAATCTGTTTGGGTGATGGGGTCAAGAATAGAATGATGAAAGACAGGCCAAAACTTGTAATTGTGATTATCTGACTTCTAATTACCCCCGATCAAAGGCAAAATGGGAAATTGGACTCCTACCAATGTAAATATGAACCATAAAGGAATTCCAATCCAGTTATATTCATTTTACTTTAGATTCAGCTTTCTTTTAGACTAAAGGTAAAGAAGTGTAATTATGTAACCTGAAATCCAGCAGACCAGCTGTTCTAGCTAATAACTAGAGAGTGTTAGCCATGTTACAATGCATGCTCTTAATAGTTAAGACAATCCAATATAAAATGTGTTCATTTGTGTGCTCTGACCCAGGGAACCATCACTGGGGAGTAGCATACTTCATATACATGCTAGTGAAAGAAGGCAACAGGAACAGCATTTGCTACCAGGGATTACACAGCAGAGCTTGTGGGCAGTTCTCTCTGCAGAGGAATTGTCCCAGGTGTGAAACCAGACAGTTTTCTCTACCCAAAGCACCATCAGTGAAAGATGCTGCTCCCTTACTTCATTCCAAACACAACCGTGTACACAGATGTATGTAGCAAGTATCAATGATTATTTTCTGTAGCAACCTTTAACAAAACCTTAATTCTAACTCTAGCTGCTCAACACAAATGTATTTAGCAATGAAGGATGGAGGGGAGTTACTTCCTTTTGAAGCTTTTCAGTTCAGGTCATACAGAGTGTGGCCTTGCAATGACTCTGGACAATAAGAAATAAGCCAGAATTCTCCTTCTGGCTAAAACTACTCTCTCTTCTTTTAAAAGAGCTCTGTCATCAACTGAGTCAAGTCATGTAAGGACGTGCTGCTGTTCTCCAAAATGTGAGAGGATCTGTTTCAATGCTTTCTATCAAGAATGATTAAGTAATGCTGTTTGCATCAGATACTGTCAGCACAGATAGCAAGCCTGGTATTTTATCTCCATACCTGCTTCAAACATCTCCCACTGGATAGTGGCCAGCAGTCCACCGAAATATTGCACAAACTGACTAAGAGCATTACATGTGCACACCAAACTAAGCACCAGTTGATTTCAGCATCTGAAGTTCTTCTCCTGCTTAGCCCTTCAGCAGTGGCTCTGTACTACCTCAGCTGCAGTACTATCAATGGCAAAAACAACATGCTCAATACCAAGGCATCGTTAAGGTGATCAAAATAATAGACTGAGATCATATTTGTCAGCAACTGTTTCACAGCCTAGCTCCAGTAAAATAGTCTTTTGTGAACAATGAATTGCAATGGTGCAGTCATCTCTCCAGAAGTCACTGAGTCCTATCAGTGAAGTCCAGTTATGCAAACCCTGCCCGGCAGCATCTGGACAAGTACTGTTCTCTCTGTATTTAAGTTATTAACATGTAAAATAATTTAACAGCATCTCCAAGATTCTGCTGCTAATCACAGAGTTGTCTTTATCTGACTCATTGTCCAGTGCTTGGAGACCTCACAAGAACCTTTTTAAAGCATCTATTTATTGGTCTTCCACATTGTTAGAAAACAAAGCTCAACTCTGCCCAAACTTCACACACCATTATGACATGGATCATTGACTTTAGGTCTTCCTTGTAGGCTCCCTTCCTGGCCCATTCACTCATGAAAGGTTTATTGCTCACTAGTTACTGATGTGCATCTCCTGGAAGCTGCAGGGCAAAATGAGAGTCCTGTGAGGATCATCTACCTTGTCAGAAAGCCGTGGGACAAGCATTTGTTCCAAAAAGGAATTCAATACCAGCTACTGTGCAGGTCTAGCACGTAATAAACCAAATTAGATCATTAGAACTCTTTTAAGAAGGGCTTTCTCACACCACTTGGCACAATAAAAGGCCTCAAGAATGGTCAGAGATAAGGTCAGAGATACCACGAGGTCTCTGTAACCATTTCCTTGTCTATTTTTAAAGTTTAGTTTTACACAGACTCTGGTCTAAGTCGATGCAGGGTTTCCTTTGTTTGGTCAGAGACGCTTCCCTCACACACGTTAGAGCTGCATGTGGCACTGCTATCAGTGAGGAGCAGCAGCGTCAGCACAGATTATTAATGGGTGTAGGACAGGGCAATAACTAGGATGGACACAAGAAAAGGCATTCCAAAACCCCATTCTGAGGCGTGAGTTTTATCAAGGTTTGCTGTCAGATTAGCCACTATGCAGTAAGCAGGCATTCATTCTTAAACTCTAAGGTAGGAGATCAACCGAGAGAAAGAGTCACTTACCGGATCACATTTGATAACTTGTGATAGGAAATGTGTGAGGCATTGATAGGAGAGGAAAGTGTTAGTGTTCCCCAGATGCAGGCCTTGCACAGCTGCTACCACACTGCCAGCTGCAATCATGGAAGGTGGGTTTGAAATAAATTTAATATCTGTATGAAGAAAGGAGAGAAAAAAAAAAAGACTGAAATGATTGCTTTAGGAGGAGCCTGCCCATACACATACACTCTGCTGCCAGCATGGCTTCAGCTGCCAGCCACTGCCTCCCAAGTAAGGTCGGGCAAATTGTGAGCAGGCAGGTGCCTCCTGCTCTCAACTCTTACAGGTCCAAACCTGTAAGCATTTCTCCACATGGGCAGCTGTGCTTCAGTGAGTAGCCCTTCCTCCTCCTCAGCCTGGGCAGCCAGGCATCACTTTGAGGTATTTTTACCATGAGCAGGGCCCCTGTTCGTCAGATGCTAAAATACTTTGCCACTGGGGGCAATGGCACCATATGGCTGAGAAAACTTGTTGGCATTCTGAGGTGTTCTGCATGACCAGATCCTAGGTGCACTCCAGTGAGGAGTCCTTGGGCCCTTGAAAGCAGAAACCTTTGCACTGACATCCAAAGGAATATAGCTTTTATGAACAACATCACCAAAAAGAGACAGAGAAAGGCTGCTTAGCCCTGTCAGGAGGCAGATAATCCATATTTAAATGAAGGTTTCATCTTAAAAATGTTTTGTCTCAACCTAGTCTCTTGTCAGTGGCTGCCATCCATCCTGGCAACAGGGATTTAATGTAAATGTGGCATAACTAAGTGACGGGGGTCCCAAGAATTGGCGGACAATCAGTTACATTCTGATGTGACACCATGCTGACAAGAGGCTGGGCCCCCTTCCAGACTGCATTGCTGTAGGTCTCTCCACAAAGCCACTCCCATGATTCCTTAAGGGGCTATCTCTGCCATTTAGCATGGGTTTGGGTTGGGTTTTGTTTTGTTTTGCTGAGGTTTTTTTTTAATAAGAATAATCCACATTTTAATGCTAAGACTCTTGCTGCCCAACTGGAATGCGTTTGATCTGCGGCAGCACACACCTTAGAGGAGAGTCAGAAACAAAGGCACTAAGTGGCACAAGTAAAGGTCTAATTTTGTGAGGAAGAAAGGGAAATGCCACCTTATACACAAGAACCTGAGATACATTCCTTCAGCTTTTATCAGAATACAACTTCCTCTGGGTGGAAAAAATATAAACCATCTGTCAAACCCTTGAATGAAATCAAAGGACTGCACAGCTCAGAGGGCTCAGCAGAACAGTTTAAGTATTAAATCATGCATCTCTTTTATTATGATAAAATAACTTTTGTGTAAATGTTTTACAAGTGAAACTAAAGACTTCAGGACTCTGCAAGTCCTCTCTCTGAATCTATTCATATACCTCTGACACTCCATTGTGGCCTTGACCAATACCCACCTTCAAAGGGACATTCTGCCCAGCATTCTGTGAACCTTCACAAGCAAATTCTATGAACCTTCAAGTTCAACTGATGGATGAACTGTGGCCAAACTTTTGTGATGCACTGCCTGCAGAAAGGCAAGCTTGATCTAAAGTCACCTCCTTTACATTCCCATGCTTAACAGAACTGCAACTTTACCCCCTTTTCCTAACTCAGCCATTTCCAGGCAGCTACGAACCCACACACCTAACCAAGCTCAGCACTCCCTGCAGTCTGAGTAGCCTGGACTGCTTGCTGACACCGTGCGCACTCCAGTGCCAGTCCCCCGGCTGGGATGCTGACAGTGAGTTGCAGGTAGCCTTCACAAGTGAGGGACTTGAGTAGGCAGGCATGAATTCCACCAGGGTTGGGCTGCTCAGAGGGGCAAGGTGGCAGTGCATTCGCGACACTATTGACTGAGCTCCACAAACAGAACATGACCAAAATGTGTCACTTTAATGAGTCTGTCCTGACAGGATCAGGTTTGGCATTAATATTTGCGTTCTTCTTTTAAATGGAGCAGTAAACAAGAACATGAATTCATAGTCACACCCTCATTCTTTCCAAGGTGGAAAAGTGATAATGAAGTTTAAATGACCAGTTTGTGTCTGTCCCTATAACCACTCCAGACAAGCAGCATGGACTGCCTTTTTGTTGCAACTCAACAAGGAATTATTTGTGGCAGAGGCCACTAATTTCAGCATATTAATCAGGGGGCCCCTCTCGCCTGTAATTGGATGCCCCCAAGTGAAGAGTGTGGCATCATTGTCAGCCTCCATCGCCTCATCTTGCGCTATTGAGCGCTCAGGAACAAGGGGGCTTCGGTGAGATGAATTAGACCTGACACAACCACAATGGGGTAGGGGGCCCCATCAATTGAAGCACACATCCCCAGTAGCCTATCTGAGACTTCATCCAAAAAGAATAAACAACTTCAGCGTTGTTAAAAAGAGAGAGAGAGAGAGAGAGAGGAGGGGGAGGAGAGAGAAGAATGCCAGCCACCCTGAAGGGAGGACAAAGCAGGCATATAGGCGCTGCAGCGCTTTAAAAAAATTCCTAACAAGGCGAGTCACCCCTTTTCCTTTTTAAATGGAGCAGCAATTCCATCCGTCTGGAGAGCTGGGGGCTATGAATGAAAATCTTTTCATTGAGGCAAATCAAAACTGCGAACATAAATCACTTGCTGCAAGATGCAACAGGTTCCAACTGGTCACATACCTTGAGACTTCCAATTTTATAAAGGCTAGAGAATAGGAGAATTGTAACACACTTGTTTCAAAGGGGAAGCTTGCTTTCTGCAGCCCAGAGGAGGCAAGCAACAACAGCAATAATAATAATAATAATATAAAAGGAGCCTGGTATGTTTTGATAACCAGAGGAACATAATGAAATGCTGAAGCTCCAATATTTGTTGTTATTCATTGTTATGCTTGTATAGAGCTGTAGTTCCCCCTCAACACTGGTCTTAACTTGGGCCAAAAGAGGCCTGCTTCCTTTTGAGCTCTCCCTCCCTTGCTAGGCCATGCCAAGGCCCCATTCATTAAGCTCAATTATGTGTTAACTTCAAACAACCCCTGGTAATTCTTGTTTTTTTCTTTTTCCCTGAAACTACCACAGCACAAAGGCATCCTTTGGTGAAAATGGATTTTTCAAAACTAAACCAAATCAAACAAAACCACTTCTGCTAGCCAGACAACTGAAGAAGGAGCTTAGAAGGAATTCCCCTCAACTTCACCTTGCAGCATAACCTTCTTTTTCTGGAGCAAGCACACACACACACTCATCTATGACACTTCCACAGCCTTCCCCTCCTTAAGCCAGAGGGTGGAGATTTTTTTTCTAAGCAACCATTACTTTGCTGTCTCTTCTTAGGAGACCCTTCTTTACAGCAGAGGACACAGGCTGCACTTCAAGCAAAGAACATGCTGCACTTGCCCCTGAGGCCACTTAAGCCAGTGTCAGTGTTTCCAGTGGACTTTGGATTGGGCCCCACAGCATCCAGGCAGCACAACGCATTTGCAGTCCATCTAGGTTCATTTTGGCAAGGGGAAATACAACACAACCCAGCAACAGCAAAGCAAAGTCCAGATGCTACTTAAGCCACATGTGATCTTCACTAGCCAACAAAGAAACCATGAGGAAAGCAAGAGAGAGAGAAAATCCTGACATCCAAAAATAACAATAAAAATGCAGTGCCTAGTGGCAGCCTTCCTGAGCTCTCCTTCCCCAGGAAAGATTCCCAACTTCAGCAGGGAGCTGAAGAGGGCCTCAATTCTGGTGAGCTCAGCACTGTGTTTTTTAAAAGCTAAGTGAAACTCTCAGAACATGGTTCTCATTTAGTGATCCATTCTCCAGCTGTGGCGAGTAGCAGTGTTAAATAAAGGCTCTGGATGTGCTTCCTAAAAGAAACGTAACAACCCCAACAGGATGATCAAAGTGCTGGACTCTTAGCAAGTCTCCAACCTTTGAACTACTCTTGTTTTCATCCCTGTCACTGCCAGCACAACAACCTGTGTTAAGCAGCCCCACATCCAAAGGGGAGGCCGGGCAGCTGCTCCCCTTAGCTAGCAGCCGAGGAAGCTTCAGCCTCAGCAACTCGCACCCTGGGAGTCACAGCAGCCTTATCCAGCTGGATCTGGCACGGAGTTAAGGCTGATTTTCCCGAGATGTTGCTGCAGGTAGTCTGAAGGCCATTTGAAGGTCGTAGCACTGAACATCGAGCATTATCCCAGGCACTCTAACTTAGGAGCTGCCCTTTATGCTGATAGTAGGCCCAAGAGGAAGAGCAAAGCCAGCGTTTATAAATCTCTCTTTTGTGGCTTGGTCGTTCTATCTTTAGGCCTCGCAGCAGGGCCAATTCTGTGAAGTAAAACTTCTTCTTCTGAGTGCCTGCAATCTTTCTTCCATCTTTTTATACCAAATCCAACTCTGGAAAATAAACTACACAATCTTAATTGGTGCCATTGACCACACACATTCCACCGAGGTTTTGAGGTGTGGATCCCTCTTCTCAAGTCCAAAAGCAGGCTCAATCCCTTTATCTTTTTTTTTTTTTTTTTTTTAGCATAACTGCTACTGAATATTAACATTTACTAAAGCAGTGTATCTCCTTTGCACTAGGGTTTTTATCAGTGTCAGCGGAGTGTCTGGCATTCCTCTTTGCACACTACTGCAAAAGGCCATTTGCTTTGGCTGCTTTTTCTTCCTTAATTCTTTCGCCACTCCTGGATTGTTCTCGCCACGCTAAGAGAAAACGCACTGAACACGTTTCCTCTAAATGGAGTATCTTGCCTCTACAACTTCCTTTGTCCCTGCTCCTCCACTCTCTCCTGTGGGAACAGCGGGATCTGGAGAACAGAAAGACTCTTCTAAACCCCTTTTTTTTTTCCTTCCCTCTTGCTAGGGTTCAGTGGGTAAAGCCGGCATATGTACAAATGCACACACACAGAGAGTCCACATGCAAACATGGGACATCAAAGAACGAGCGCGCGCACGCACGGTGCCCTTGAAACCAAAGATCAGGCCTCTGCAAACCTGGCCTAGGGAACAGTCGGCATCTTTGGAGGCTGGCCCCGCACAGGGCTTCAGCACAGCACGTGGTCAGAAGGGTGCAGATGGCAGCAGCTGGGTCCTGTGCCAGGAAAGCCTCTGTGCCTCGTGGCCCTCCTCCAATCCACCAGCCACCGAGGAAGGGGGAGAAAAGGCGACTTGAAGAGGGAAGTTTTAAAACCCTCACGCAGAGCTATTCACAAGCAAAATCTCCCTCCGCCTTTAAAAACAGTCTTGAGAATGAATCCACACGGGCAGGGATTCCCCGTGCAGGCAGTAAGCCTTTTGCAGCCCCCACACAAAACCGTGTGTGCAGCGGTGAAGAAAACGTGCCAGGCTGAGCTGCTGCTCCACAGCTCGCCTACAAAGAGGGGGGGTTGCTTCTTCCTCCCTGACAACACACATACTCAGAAGCAAAACATCCTCTGGAAAAAACTTACCTCTGCAAAGTAATCCACCTTCAGCAAACAAGGGGCAATAACCGGGGCTTAAACTACCTGCACCCAGCTCTGCGAGCTCGCTTTAGACCACGGTTATGGGAGGCTTTAGCAGCCCGGGGGTAGGCACGTGTAGGGGAGCGACACACTTTGCTTAACCTGCAGGGCTCATACCTGTAGCGCACAGAGCCACAAAAGTCTGAGCATGTTTACGGATGATCTGCTTGGTGTCCTCTGCCACAGGCATTTTAGTAAGGAAATGTTCAATGAAATCGTGGGGGGTCATTGCAGCCAGATTCCATTTCAGCTTATTCACCAGAAGCAGCTCCATTTGCTGCAACGAGAAGAGGGAGGGAAGGGGGAAGAAGAGAAGAGGAAGAAGAGGGACAATGTGGTTAGCTCCAGTCGCACAGGGCTGGGCGACCAGTATCCGCTGCGGGGCGAGTCAGCCCTTGGCCCTGCTCGCGTCCCCGGCCCGGGCCATGTGTGTGCGAGGTGCGCATCGGGTGGGCTGCCACGGTGAAGACCTGGTTCGACCAGGGGGTGCAGGCAGTGACTGGGCTGGGGGTGGTTTCACCAAACAAGTCCCGTCCGGGAAGCGCCCGCCGCAGCCCA
>VWZI01011388.1:394509-449235 GCA_013396835.1 Psilopogon haemacephalus | reverse complement strand
GCCTCTCCCCTCCCCGCGGCGCCCGCTGCCGGGGACGCGGCTCCCGGCCGGCACTTTCTCATGATGTCATTCCGCGCCGCGCCGGCCCCGCTGACAAAGGGCAGGCGCTGGGCCCGCCCCGCCTGCTGCGCGCTCCTCTGCGCGGCCCCGAGGGTGCGCGCGCATTCCTAGCGTGCCGCCCCCGCCGCTCGCCGTAGTGCGCCGAAGAGCTGCGCAAGCAGGAGCTGCTATGTGCGCACCGTCGGGGAAACGACTCCCTCCACACCATCAGGCGGGGCCGAAGCCACCCAGAGGGATTAAACGGGCGAGGGGCAGCAGCTTTCGGCCGAGCCGTAACCCTCCGGGCTCGGCTTCAAGCCCCGAGCATTCCCGCTCTGCCTTCGCTGCCCGTCGTCTGCTTTGCCGCCTCTAAGTATGTCGTGTTAAGGAGGCAGAGGGTGCCCCAGCACGATGGGGGAGACGTGGTGAGGTCGCCGGGGGCTCAGACGAGGCTCTGGTGAGGAGAGCAGCCCGGGGGCGGCCCGCAGGCCCACCCTTAGCCGTGGTGCGGCCTCTTGGGACAGGCACCGCGCGGCCGGTGCAGAGCCACTGACACTCGGCACGGGTCTGAGAGGTCCCCGACCTTCCCCCTTGGGTGGACAGGTGGCTACGGATGAGCTGCTCCTCCAGAGACGCTGCTCAGCGCCTGCCCCTGCAGCAGTAGCAGGGCTGCGGGGCAGCTCTCCCTCGTTTCTGCCCGGCCCTGACTGGGGGCGCCCAAAATGGCGGCAGGGCTGCCGCGTGGGGGCTGCGCAGAGAGGAGCTGAGGGCGCAGAGCTCAGGAGATTGCTGAACAGGAATCAGCTGCGCAGAGAGGAGCTGAGGGCGCAGAGCTCAGGAGATTGCTGAACAAGAATCAGCTGCGCAGAGAGGAGCTGAGGGCGCAGAGCTCAGGAGATTGCTGAACAAGAATCAGCTGCGCAGAGAGGAGCTGAGGGCGCAGAGCTCAGGAGATTGCTGAACAAGAATGAGCTGTGAGCCGTGCGGCTGGTGAGACACTGGGGGAGGCTGCTCGCAGCAGTAGTGAGTATGCTGCCTTTGGAAGAGTTGAAGGCCGCGTTGGACGAGGCGCTGAGCAGCCTGGCCTAGCGGAGGGAGGATGGCCCTGGCCTAGCGGAGGATGGCCCTGCCCATGGCAGAGGGACGGATTCCAGCAGCTCTAAAGGTCTGTGTCAGCCCCGACCCTTCTATGTCTCTGTGCCGAGTAGAGGCATGAGGCTAGGTGGGAGCGAGGGGCAGCCCCTTGCAGAGTGGTTCTCCTCTGCTCTGCCCTGGTTAGACCCCATCTTGAGCACTGCCTTTAGTTTTGGGCACCCCAGTTTCAGAGGGTCCAACGGAGAGCTATGAGGGTGATGGGGGGACTGAGCACTACCTGATGAGCAGAGCCTGAAGGACCTGGGGCTGCTTAGTCTGGACATGACTATAGGTAACATGAATGTTTATCTATATCTGAGGGCTGGGGGGGACCAGGACGGGACAGGCTCTGTTCAATGCTTCCTGGGATAGGCCAAGGAGCAATGGATGGAAGCTGCAGCACAGGAGGTTCCAGCTCAACACAAGAGGCAACTTCTTGCCTGCAAGCAGAGCACTTGAACAGGCTCCCCGGAGGAGTTGTGGAGTCTCCTTCTCTGGAGCCGTTCAAGGCCTGTCTGGATGTGTTTCTGTGTGACCTAAGCTAGATTGGATGGTGCTGCTCTGGCAGGAGGATTGGACTCGGTGATCTCTTTGGTGCCCTTCCAACCCCTGAGAAGCATGTGAGCTGGGGCTGGCTGGCCAGGTGTCTCATGGCAAGCAATTACTGTTGGTGGGAGTGGACAGGTAGGGGCAGGCCACAGCCACCCTCCAGAGCTGATGGGAAGTAGCCCAGATTCAGTTTGGATTGTGGAGAAGGGAAAGAAAGGAGAAGGGCTAATACTAGGGGATGAAAAAGGAAGGAAACCATGGCTGGTTTGATTTTTTTCTTTATCAAGGGGAACCTCATGCTTGGCAGTGCTAGAAATGAGCAGGTGGAAGGAGAAGGCATCGAAGGAAGCCTGGGAGATGACATTAAGGTGAACAGTGTCTTTGTGTACCAAAATCATCACAGCGAAAGTCTTTCACAGGAAAATATTTTGATTTTAAACCCAGTAGCCAGTCTCTGCTTTGCTGTGCAGTTAACCCAGAGTTCTCAACCACCACTGTTTTGGTGACACCTCAGTATGAAAATGACCCATGTGGGGGTTGAGGGCGCAGAGGATGGGTTTGTGAGCTATGAAGGAGCACGTTTTAGCTGCACAAGGCATTTAAACTCAAATTACAAGGTAGAGAAGGGATGTTTTGTCCATTCCCCAAACAGACAATTCTGTGCAGAGTTGCAGTACGGTTTAAAGGCACACTGTAAATGCCAGTGGAAGTTTGTTCAATTGGATATTGGTAATAATTTTTGAATCCTGACATTGCTATTTTACATTTCTCCTCCCACTGATACTGCAGAGCAAACCCCAGGGATGTTTTGTAGTCATTATAGGTTCAGTTCTGCTGCAGTCCCCAGCTGTTGGGTTGCTGTAATGGGGCAGATGTGGTAATCTGCATGGGATGAGAGGACACAGAGTTCACTGGAATAACCCCCTCGCTGTGTTATTCATTAGCAGCAGAGCTCTAACCAAATTTTGCAGAGTCCCTTGCATAATTCCTGATAAGAGTCAGTAAGTCAGTATCACATAGGCTGCAGAAAAGCTATTTCAGGAATGGAATGTCTTAGGTGTCATCTTCTTGCTTTTCTCCCTCTGCTACGAAGGATGCATTGGTTTGGTGATTGCAATCCAGACTATCAAGCTGGGCTGCTGGGGTGGCTCCAGGGAGGCAGATTTCTTGGCTAAAGGCATGGGCTCCAGAGGTAGCTGCAGAGATCAACACACATCCCTAGTCTAAATACAAATGAGATCTGGCCCATTTTTGTCACTGTCTCTGCCAATTGTTTATAGTTCTTCCAGAGCCCCAAACCAAGCTTGTCCGGTCACACACTGCCCTTCTCATTCCAGTCTGCTGCCCTGTCCACTCTTTTTCCACCTACATAAAAGTGCTAAATCTACTCACTGCACCTTTGTGGCAGTACGAATAGCCTCTAGGACTAGATCTTTTAGAGGTGCTTAACATTTCTTAACTCCAGCTTAAGCCAGTGACTGTTCGAGGGGTCCTTTCTTCAGTAAATCAGATGCTTGGTTCTCTTGTAGCCTTCTCACCCTTAAGGTCTGAATTCTTGGTGCATTAACTTGAGACAGAGGGAGAAGCTTTCAAAATTGAAGTCCTATTAACATCTGACACCTGCCTAAATTTTTGTCATGTTCTCTCACCATTTCTCTTTACTTAAACAAGCCCCAATTATGGGGAAATTTATATGCCTTGTTTCAGAACTTCTTGAATGCCAGTGTTGAATACATTTGTTTGAACAATTGTGCTGACCACGACTTACGCCTTGCTACCTAACATTTCTCACCATGCAATATTGTGTCCAGTTGTGGGCCCTTCAGTTCAAGAAGGACCTCAGGGAACTGCTCCAGAGTCACCAAGCTGCTGCAGGCAGTGGAACATCTGCTGTGAGGCCAGGCTGAGGGAGCTGGGGCTTGGAGCAGAGGAGCCTGAGGGCTGCCCTCATTGCTGCTGATAAAGATGTGCAGGGCAGCGTCCGAAGGATGGAGCCAGGCTCTGCTCAGGACAAGAGACAATGGAGGCAAGCTGGAGCGGATGAGATTCCATGGAAATGTCAGGAAAGACTTTGTGAGGATGACAGAGCTCTAGAGCAGACTGCCCAGAGAGCTTGTGGAGTCTCCTCTGGAGATATTGAAAATCCGCCTGGATGTGTTGCTGTGTGACCTGCTCTAGGTGACCCTTCTCTGGCAGGGGGGTTGGACTGGGTGATCTTTTGAGATGTACTCCAACCCCTAACATCTTGTGTGATTCTGTTTGATTCTCCAGCATGGGCCTAAAGAAGGTGAGGATAAGGAGAGAAAGAAATCAGTTTCACTTAAAAGCTGTGGACAGGATAAAGTGGATTTGTAAGATTTAGGGTGTTGCACTGAAAGAACTGCAGGTCGGTAGCACTAGCAAGCCTGGAAGATCTCCTTCCCTTCTGGTGTTCTGCAAGTGACTTTACCAGCTCTAAGTGGGTGGGCACAGCCATTCCCCCAGCAAGAGGAAGACCTTGCTGTTAGATGCTGCAGCAACCTGGAAGCTGAGGTTGCTGTAGTCACCTGTAAGATGTTTGCATCCCTCAGACCGCTTTGAAAACCTTGACCATTTTATTCCTTGGTTGTGGATTGGCACCTCTCTGAAAGACAGGTATGTGTTCTTTGAACCTTTAGGAAAAATCATCTGGCTCCGAACCAAGTCAAAAACACTGGATTATAATTTTGACCTGAAGCATAGATGACAAAATGATAAATTTGCAAAACTCAGGCATTTTTTAGAGCGCGTGAATTCAATGGGAGCATTACCATCAACATCAAAGGGAGCAGGATTGAACCTGTAATGTGTAGCACTAATGACTACAATCAAGTAAACTCACTTTGACTGGGTTTTCTACCACCTTTTGCCTTGTGTGTGTGCACTTTCGTGTGGGTGCACTTTCATGTGTGTACCAAACGAGTGGGTCCAGAGTGGTAGCATTACCAATCTGGGACAGTTGTGCTAGGTTGGTAAAATACAATAATGATGCAGGGCGACAAGGCTTGGAGAAGCTGGTCTGCTTGTCTCCATAGATCACTAATGGAAGTGAAGAACTAAAGAAGCAAATGAGGTTATAGTCTTACTGAAGTCTCCAGAAATACTTGCACCTAATTTGATCTGCTTGTGGGAACTGGTATTTTTTCACGTGTGGTGCAGCTCAGTTGGATTAAAAATGAGTGTGTAACATCATCTCTTTGGGGAAACAATTCTAAAGTAACGTCTTGGTATACTATTTATTTGATACTCCTTTTGCTGTGTGTCCCTGCTGGTTTGTTCTTACCTGGCATTCTCTTCACAGAGCTTCAGCTAGTGACAGCAGAGAATATAAGGAATGGTAATAGCCTCCTGTTTAACTCAGTTGAATTTCCTTTGTTGGCTAATTTTCATTTGTGTTTACATCGTTTTTCTAAATGGCTTAGATTTACAACCTTAAGCTGTGGATGCTTCCTGGGGGAGCAGGGGAAAGAGCGGAATCATCTTTTCTCTATTACAGTTCAGAGGGATTCAAGCCAGAAAGCCAAAATACAAGATGAATGTCGGGTTTGATTAACAGCTACATCAGAGATGGTTTGTTTCCAAACTATGAAATTTTTTATGATCTTCACTAGGAAGAGCCTGGGACTTGCTTTAGCATCAGTGTCCACTTCTAAAGTAAAGAACAGGCAGTGTTAAAACTGTGATGCAATTCTGTTCTAAATTCCTTCCATTCTTTACATTTTCTTAGTTCTCAGCTTGGGACTTTTGAGGCTTTATAAAAGTGCTTTGGCTGCTGTTGGCTCTTGATGGGATCCCCAGTGACTCATGAAGGCTCAGTGAGGGTGTAAAACCTCCACATCTTTTTCACACCGCTGAAAACTCTGGAGCAAGCTCTCCTGGGATTCCCGAGTCATGATTGTGCTGGGCTGAGAAGAGGCCTGGATGAACACAGTGAAGTTAGATGAGATCATCTGCCCAAGATTCCCGGCTGGAAAATGGTATGGTATGCAGATCCAGCACTTCAAACACCTGAAGAAATAAACCCAAGATAAATGTTAATACCCCAAATATACACAGAGGGCTCTGCCAGGCACAAGCTGGTGTCACATGCAGAGGTATCAGGGTGTGGGTGCTAATTGTGGCGTGTCTTGAAACGCACAGGTGATTTCCCAGAATATTGTGCTGGGAAAGGGAGGATCTGGAAAGGGGGAATGGCTGCATTTTTGCTCCAAACACATGATAACACAATGCCCCCATCTTATCTCTCCTCTTTAAAATCTCTTTATAGTTGGGGCATGTTTCGTCCGCAGCCAAAGTATTTAATCAAATCCCAGCTTTTGCTTTGAATTCAGATTTGGACTGAAATTGGTTAAAGAGGCTGAGTCTCAGTGAAATATTAGGAGATCTTCCTCAAGAAATCCGGGGAGTGTTTTCTCCTGCTTCTGGAGTAGCAAAATGAAGTAGCACAACGATTTGCATTGATGGAAACGAGGCCAGATTTTGCATGATTTAGAGGCTAACTCGGGAACGTGTGCCTCAGTTTAAATAAGCAGGTACACTGGAATTACTCATATGATTAAAAATTAAATATATGTTTAAATACATCACTGGAGCTAAAGGATATGGTTTAAAGCTAAAGTAATCTAGACGTAGCTGTTGCTGAAGGTGATTAGACTTCTCCTGGTTTACTCCCCTGAACACGCTTTGCTGACAGTTACTGCTACTTCCTCAACAACTTGGGGAGGTACTAATTTCTCTCCAAAATGCAAGTGAAAGTCTTAGTTAATGCTGAAGATCAGTGGAGATACACCACAGTCAGTTTTTGTGCTAACATGCAATCCCTGTTTGATTTCACAAGCTACAGCCTGTTAGAGAATTGAGGGGAGCAGTTCTCACGCCGAGTAGGATGCACTTCCTTCTTGTGCTTATGGCCCGTAACTGAGGGTAAGAAAGCAGCAAATGTGTCACTGAAATCCGGTTGGCTACAAAGCAAGTGAGAAGAGTCAGGGTGTTCTGAGGTGCTTGCCCTTTGCTGTTGGGTGCAAAAGTATTAAAGGCACACCAGCACCACTGGTGGCCTCAGCCTTTGAAAGCAGCCTCAGAGAGGTTAGGGCTTCTCCATCTTGACCTTCTCTGAAGGTTTGGCTCTGAGCAAGAGGCCCACACTGGTATTTGTCTGGAATAAAGCTGCCGAGGTGGAAGGCTGTTTGGAGGCAGGTGACCCCTTGGGAAGGTGAAGCCCTCAAGGGCTTGGGGAGGTGGTGCTTGCAGAGTCTTGGTCTCTCAATGCAAACATTTAGAGGCAGCAGAGATTGAGCACCCCAGGTAACCGGGCAAGCTTGATGTGAGAGGAGGAGGGCTGTGGCCGGTGGATTTCTATCGTGGTCGTTTGTGCTGCAGCTAAAGCACTTGGCTGCCTGCCTGTGACAGCTTTGTGATAAGACTCTCTGCAAAGATCTAGCATATTTTTAATCAAATGTTTCCATTCTGTTTAATATATTGCAGCCATCAGATTACAGTCACTCGGAACGAATCACAGGGGCTCGTTTGCCCTTGTGCCATGCACACAGCTCTGCTCTGCCTGTGCTGGGTCTGCTTCTGCAGTCTTCTTGTGGCTTTTTCTAGGGACCAGTGCAATTAGCCTGGTTGGAGCAACTAGGCCAAGGAACATCAAGCAGTAAAATAAAGTCTTGATGACATATTTGAACTCCTGTGGACCGTGGGTTATCTGATCTGCAAGGTCACAGCTATTCTCTGGGAAAATTTAAAAGAATCTGCTCCTGTTTCGAGCTTAAAGGGCCCCTCTTGACAATTTTAGGATGCAAACTCAGTGTTTCTTTAAGCATACAGAGCTCTACATTGATGTTTCTGAGCATTTACTGTTTGCATTTTTATTTCCTTTTAACTGCTCATTAAAGGCAACAGAGTAGAGCTTTAATGAAGAGAAGGGAAAAAAAAATATTCCAATAAGGCTCCATCTGCTATCAAAACTGAATGAAATGCAGAAAGGAAAATAATAATAACATGAAAATGAGAGACCTAAAAGGAACTTTAAAATTCCTTTTCATAATTTAAGCTGTCATCAGTAGGAGAGATATGGAATTATATTTCAGATGTGACTTATAGCAGGCATGTCTTTAAATGAGAAAGACAAATTGGTAGTGCCTAAAGAGACTGTCCCCGTCAAAAAAGAAGTGCAGTATTAGGTCCTGGGAAGCCAAGTATCTTTTCCACTGCTCAGTCTGTAGAAGAAAGAATGGCAGCACTTGATCTTTAGCAGCTCTAACAGATGGATTTGGGGAAGCAGTAGGAAAACAGCATCATTGGAAGTTTGGTCTTTCTGTATTTATGAGAAGTCAAGTTGTGCCTTGCTCAGGTTGTTAGAAGCTATTACGTTACAAAGATTGGGTATTAATATGATTAGCTTAACAGTATTCTTCTGTAATACACATCAGAGTTCTGTCAGAAAGAAACTGAATGCTAAAACCATCTCCTAATAACTTTCGCAGACCATTAAGGTTTAAAGCTACCCAGTGTGGGAACTTACTACAAAGAGACCCTCCTATATCAGCATATACCTTAGAGGTGTTTTCCCTCCCAGGCTTTGTTTGCTGCCGAGTATGATGTCCTGGCTTTGTGTGCCTGTACAGGCTAGCTTGGCTTTGTGCTGCAGTGGTTGTAATGGCTGAGGAATGGATTGTGATTCCCGTGAAAGGAAAGTAAGTGCCCTCTCAGTGTGTAAAGTCTTGGCCTTTTCAGCCTTGCTGGCTGTGGCAGACTATCACCACTCCGTTTCCCACCTGTTACAGGAACAGCATTACCCAGCAGGATGAGGTCTGACTGCCTGGCCGGTGCCTTTCATGCCACTCTGTGCTGGTGTGGATAAGGATAACGCACGCCCTCACCTCAGGGGTTATAAATGTAATGCCCTTAAGGAACATGTAGTTTATCTACAAAGCAGTGCACTGCTTGTGCCATAAACATTTCTTATCGCCCAGCAGGAATATGGATTCAGATCCATTTCTTTGCCTCTGTGTAGATACCGGAGTTTAAGGGTGATCCTGTTACCTTGCAGTTACCTCCTGGGGCTGATTTTACTCTGGTGTAATCCCATGGGCTCCCGTGAAGCTGTTTCAGACCCCTGTTGGGCAGGTGGGGATAGCCTGGGTGGCTGTGCTTGATGTGAGCTAGATGCTTTGGCGGGAAAATCTACCCTTCTCCCTTGATAAAAAGTTGATGATTAATCACCGACTTGATTACATTACCCTTTCATTAAGCTTCTAAGTGCCAAAGAACAGGGACTTCGGTGTGGTTTTATTGTGTTATCTCCTGACCATGGCACTGCTGGTGTGATTTTATAGAATCATAGAATGATGTAGATTGGATAAAACCTTTGTCAAGTTCAACAATTATGAAATGTCTCGCATCAATTTCCCCTAATTACAACCGCTCCCACCCCACGAGGAGGAATTAAGGTCATTTTCTTCCTCACTGATGCTTCCACATTTGAAACCATCTCAGTAGAAAGCAAAAATGTAGGTGAAAATCTGCATTGTTTCCTTTCTATCACAGTTACCATCCTCGACCCTGGAGCTCTTGGGAACTCACACAGGCATCTGTGGGATTTTTGTCTGCAGAAGGCCGCTGGTGCTAACTGCAGCTGTACAGCACAGGCAGCTGTTTGCAGCAGTTGGTACTGACTGAGCAGTAGCCTCCTTCACACGGGGTCCTGCTGCACTTCACACACTAATCAAATGCGGCACCGCGGGCGTGCAGGGAACGCCGGGGCAGAGCACCTGGAGCAGGTTGGTTTCATCAGAGCTGCAGGAGCTGCTTACATCTCTGCTAGGAAGTGACCTGGGATGATCAAGAGCNAAGGAAAAAAAAAAAAAAAAAAAAAAAGAAGAAGAATTCTAATTCCAAGCATCCAAGCATAGTATCTGGGAGAAGAAGACATTATAAACCTCAGCACAGCTTGCCTGGAGAAATAAAAGGTGTTGATGTCTGGCAGTGAAGGACTTTCACTGATGGGGCCACAGAGGTCTTGGGTCTCCTGACATAGAACTATTTTAACCCCTTTGCTTCTTTCTAGCATTTCCCATGCTTATTGCTGGATCTTGCCTAATGCTTTGGTAGTAAGCAGCCCTCTTGCTACCTGCGGTGCAGTACTGTAGCCCCTGGAGATCAGCCCCATTGTCATAGTGAGAAACAGTCGTGATGGAAATCCCAGCAGGACTCTGAGCGCACAGTTCCTGCACTGAGAAGTGAAAATTCAAGTGCAGTGTGTGGAATTTGCAAGTGCAGCTCCCCTTGTTCCTCACCCACCCTCTGTGCTGTGAAAATATTTTCTGACTAGCGGTTGTTATCCTTGCAGCAGAAATGAAACAGCAACAAAGTTTTATTTGAAATATCAACAGCCAAGGGAAAGGACAGAGCATGCCGCTTGGGGAGGGCCCGCTGCAGATCTGCAGAGACCTCAGCTCCTTTTGTCCTGAGGAGGATTCAGCAGCTGGCATCAGCTAGGATTGGCCACAAGGCTCAGCGACAAGGAGGGACAAAATCAGGAGGGCTGCTGGCTGCTCCAGGTGCCATCATCACTGCTGGAATCTCCCTGTGTAGTTCAGCCAGTTTGCTCCTGTTTGTCATCCCAGGCCAGGGGCCTCACACCACAGGGCTAGGTGTTGAGGCACCTCTTCTTCAGATGTTTCAGTCCTGCATTGACTTCAGTCTGTAGTAACAGAAACTACAGCAGTGAGTGCCTAAACTCATCTGAAAATCCAAGCTTTAGCCACAAGTCCTTCACTGTCTGGAAAGAATCAGTCCCAAACCAGAAGAGACTGAGACCTTCAATGGTATCAGTCTGAAGATAAGGAGGAGACTTGCCAAGCCAGATGTTGGCTTTCCTTGCATGCCTAGCAGGCAGCTCATGAGGCATCCATCATTTCAGAAGTGACCACCAGGAAAAGTCACTGGTAAGATTTAGCTGCTACTACTGAGTGCAGGCAGGAGTTGGGAGAGGGTAAGGATCAGGCCACAGGTCTGTTACTCCACTTTGAACTGTCAAGTTCAGCACTTTGTGGTAGGGAGTGGCTGCTGCCAGGCTGTTTATCATACAATGCTGTCACAGTTCTAGTCCTTAAGTCCAGTGCATCTGTCTTGAAACACACTGGTCAGACACAGGTCTCATGCTCTGATGCATCTTAGGAGGAAGGCTAGATCCTCAGCTCAGGCTGAATCTACTTTTCTGCTCTCCTGACGAGGGAAGTTCACACAGTTGACAGGCTGTTACTCACAAACCTTCTTCCTTACAAACCCTCTCTGC
Organism: Psilopogon haemacephalus; assembly: GCA_013396835.1. Taxonomy (NCBI): domain Eukaryota; kingdom Metazoa; phylum Chordata; class Aves; order Piciformes; family Megalaimidae; genus Psilopogon; species Psilopogon haemacephalus. The sequence continues at coordinate 438,194 of VWZI01011388.1, read as the reverse complement.
TGCCTTTGCTTCCAGGCTGAGGGAGCCCGAGCAGCTGGAGGCCCTGGCTTCACTCACGGCAGAGTTATCTCATCCCTCTGGCTCAGCTAATCAAGAGAGAGGTGAAACTGCACACAGGTATGCAATTTTGGACTAGGTTTAAGTGCTATCACATAATAACAGTGATGCTAATGATAACATCCTATTCTAGAGATGAGAAAATGTACTATTGTCTCAAGATATGCCTGACAAGCGGCACAATGCAGTGTTGTGTTCTCAAGAGAAGAACAGGAGTTACTTCACTCATTTTCCCCCCATCCTTGGATCCATCCGTCTGTCTTGTCTAGCCTACGGGTTCAATCTGGGAGACAGTCATCTGTGTGAGAAACATGGTATGAACCATCAGCTCAGGGTGGTAGGAGCTACAGGCTCTCACACAGCCAGTACCATACCATAATAGCATCAGATGGAAGTGTGGGGTGTCAGTCTCAGGGTGGCTTCCCACACCACTTCGTAGCTTGTTTGATGTGTCAGGATTAACCAGCAGGCTCTGTAAGAGTTTTTCACAGTCAGTAGAAATGCAACAAAAGATCTAAAGGGCCACGACAGAGGACAAACATAATGATGGACAGTAAGTGTGTCTTCATGCCTCGCATCTCCACAGCTGTCTGGGATCCAAAGTGGTGTAAATTTTTCGCTAAAAATTTTGTTTCAGTCTTTTCTGCATGACGTTGCAGTCAGGTTTAGGAAAAGTAGTAGCAGCAATCTGGATTATTGAAGCCCTGTTTTATGTATGATGCAGCTTTGTAAAGCCACATTTTTTTTTCTCAGCCTGCTCAAAATAATTATTTATCTCCCTCTGATTCTCAGAAAAAGACTTGATCAGTAAGTGATTGTAATGAGATCTTCCACTTGAGTCTGTAAAGGCTTTCATAAAATCTGACAGCTGCTCTTATCTGCTATGCCAGTTTCCTTGGTATTCAGTTCCCAGAGAGAAAGGCAGCCTGGTTTTATGTTGCTTTTCACCTTTTTCACCATGCACCTTTGCCTGTCCACAGTTTTGCAGGGCTAAGGGATTTGACAACCATGCAGTTAGAAAGTTTTTCTCTCTATTGTCAAGATCAGTGGTTTCCTCTCCTTCAAACTGCAAAACACTTTCTTTATCATGAAAATGTTAAATTTCCATAAATAGCCTTTGCAAAGGTGCTGAGTAAGTACTAAACAAAACTAAAAACATAGTGAGAGGAAGTAAGATGTGAATAAGTAACTCAAATGCAAAGCCTGAATTCTTTCAAGAGACCTTACAAGGTGCTGAGCACCCCTGAGAGATACTTGCATTGACAAAGTTCAACATGGAGGTACAAAAGCATCCTATAAGGCCTCTTAGAACAGCCTTTCTCAGCCTTCCTTCTTAGGTCAGAGTCCCAAGATGATTCAACAGTAGCAAGCCACAAGTCTTTAGTCACAGAGGTGGAGGAAGGAACAGCTGACAGATAGGAAGTATATCTTTGATGAGACTTCTGGTTATTTGGATGCTCTTAAATATTGCCTTCCCCTAATTTAACTGCTGAAAACCCCAAATATTCTACACAATATGAGACAGAGGTGATGCAGGCTGCATCATCAGTGATGTGCTGTTGATGGGCAAGCACAGCCATCGTGTTCACAAATGCTCACTTTACAAAGCAGAGAGCATTGTAACAGCACAGACTTAATGCTAGCATGATGGATTGCAGCCTAGTCAGTGTCTTGGATTAACTGAGAATGCAAACAAAAATAGATTAGCTAACAACTGGATGGTATTTGTCTTGCCTGACAGGGCTAGTTCAATAGTGAATCAGTTTCTGATCTAGTATCGCTGCCATCTCGAGTATTGCAGGTAATTGTTACTGCTGAGAGAAAAACTTCAAACATCCCAAAGGCTGAAGAGACCGAGGAGTATTTGCATGTCTGCTGCAGCAGTATTGGCATGAGCCTGTCTGATCCCCAGGAGATGCAATATACCAATTAGCCACAGGCTTCCTTGAGCCCTGGAACCTGGGTCTTGGTCACCTGGGGGCATTACAGATCTCATGGGGCTTTTGTGAAAGCAGAGTTCTTTATCCAGGCACGAAGGTAATCGAGGGCCTGACATGTCCTTCATTTGCTCTTCTGTCCATGCCCTGCTGCCTGCCACATCCCACACCTCCAGTGGCAAGAGTGAGAAGAGTGAAAACCTTGTTCTGCTGCCCCTGTCAGGCTCTTGCATGGGTGCTGGGAGCCCTGGGATGTAGCTGAAGGTTAGGTCCAGCCACCATTCTGAACCCTGCCATTGCCTGCCCTGCAGTGAGGACAGCTCATGGAGCCAGCTGCCTCAACCAGCTGGCCACGACTTGCTAGCAGCGTCAGCAGAGCAGCCACTGCTCAGGACAGGCTACTAGCCCAAGTATTTACCCAGGGGCCTGGATGGGTTTGCTGGCCATGGTATGCTCCACGCTGCAGCCAGCAGCATCTGAGCCAGCGAGCTCAGGCATGTCTGCACCAGCTGCTGCGCTGCTTTGAGGGCTGCAGCACTGACGTATCTGCTGGTAATCAATGAGCATGAGTAGGAAACTATCCCCAAGCCTGCTCTTTTAAGAATTAGAAGTGTTCTGCATTTCTAATGGAGGGCAATTACCTTTCTTTTTTTTTTTTTCTCCCAGTTGTCAACCGAATTTCAAATAATGAAACTCTGTGCTGAGGTCAGTCAGGTTCCAGGTGGAAAACTGCTTTGGAAGGCAAATATTCAAAGCAAGAATGGGCATGAATGTGATTGGGCTTGATTCTGATCAAGTTTACATTTGTTTGAAGGCCCAGCCCAAAGCCTGTGAAAGTCATTTGACTGACTGGAATAAGTCAGATGAAGTCAAAGGGATTGCCCCAGTGCAACCCAGTATGGGTGAGATCAAACCCCAGATCGTTATCTGCTTGTGGGTTTCCTTTCTGCATATTGAGAGGCAGTCAGTGTGAAGGGCCATTGATTGTTTTGTAAAACACTCCTTAGATTCGAGTGGGAGCCAGCCTGCTGCAGATGGTTGGCAGGATATGGCCCATAAGGTTACCGGCAAGCTGAAGATTCATCCCTCTGGCTGTGCACTGCCTCCCTTTGGTTTTGCTGCCAGAGGTAATCGAGCCAGTTGACTCTGTGTGATGGAGAGGCTAGCCAGGCATGGAAATATAAAATGGAAGAAGAAGTGGAACCCCCACATTCTTCGAGGAAGGCTAATGGATGGCCCTGATCACTTCCCACCTGGTTTCTCCTTCTCTGATCAGAATCACTGACCTACTTACTCTTTCTGTGCACGATGCTTTCATGGAAAAAAAGTCTATAGAAGCACTGAAGACCAGTAAGCAAGAAGTAAAGGATGCAAAACTGCACTTTTCCCATGGCCTAAGAATGACTCCCTCCCTGGCTTAGGGCAGCCACAGGTATGCTGTTAATTTGAAGTCCTCTTGCCAGAAGGCTGTAAAAATGTCTTTTCATCTTACGTTACATCAGTATCCAACAAATAAGAAGACTGTTATTACAAAGGCAACAACACTGGAAAAAGGTTTCCTTTGCTCTGAAAACCTGTGTTAAGGACTTCTGCTGTCTCTGTCTAACTTACAGGTTGCTGAACACTATTCACCAATTTCCTTTAGAAAAAAAGAAAGTAAGTTTGATGTCACACCAAAGTGGGTTGCTACTAGGAGCCACCTGATAGATCTTCTCTTGAGCATGGTGGTAATTTGCTCTCAAAGGTGAACGTCTGTATTCTTTCAGCATAGCTGCTGAAATAGTTAGCACTCTTAATTAAACATCTTGCTGATGCTTTCAGATGAAACAGAAAAGATCCATGTGTGTCAGGAGTGAAAGCTGTGAGGTGCTAAATACATTATAAGAAAGGAAAACACAGCTGAGGCTGAGGATGCTCAAGACATGAGAGAAAATGCTCAGCAGCCACAGGAAGGGTCTTCAGAATCCCCACGCTGCTTCTCATTACTTCTTTGCTTGACTTATTTGGGTGCACTCAGACATGATTTTCTGCAGGAAAGATAAACACTTTGTGACTGTAAGACAAGGCAAAGGAGGCTGCCTCTGTGGAGGTGATTCAGCTTGTGTTCAACATACCTCTTAGTGATTTAGGCATTCTTCCTAGAGTTGTAGTAGATCTTTCTGCATCTTCAGAAATTGATAGGTATCAGGTATATTGAAAACATGTTCTAAGTCAGTTATTGTACAGGCAGTAAGGCATCCTCACCTGCTCATTTCACAGGAAGAAAAAACCTCTAAACAATAGAAACCACCATGTGAGTGTTGACATCCTGCTTGTGAACCAATATTGTCACAAGCAATAGGCTTGGAGAGAACAGACCAATCAATGAGTATGAACTGACTTACACTGAGCTAAAATTAGGTCCAATATCCTGATTAAGTTATTACAATTAACTAAATAAATACACACTCTAGGTTAATTATTTTTGTAGTACCATTGTGCCTGGAGGCCACATCAGAGACTGAGAGCCATCCATGCTAAGCAGTGCAAATACACCCAGTTAAGATCCAGCCCCAGTCCCCAGCAGCTTGCTGTTCATATAGACACAGGAAGCTAAGGGCTGCAGACAGGGATCGTTCTCCGTTAGCTCTGTGTCACAGGAACGGCCCCACAGAGGTCAGCTCTCTTGCCTAACAACTATGGAAGAATTGCTTGTCAGGACTGAGAAGCAAATAGAGAATCTTAGCTTCTGCTTCAGGACTATGCACATCCTTTCTCTGGCACAAACTCCTTCCTTGCCAGAAGCCTTCTGCCCAGCTCTGAAGTCTCATTTCTCTACAGGACATTTCCTGGTTTTCAAATGCAGCACAGTGCAGACTTGCTGCAGCTTCTGTGCTCTCTTGGCTGGGGCTGAGCCTGTGTCTTGTCCATCTCACCAGGCTGAAACACCTCAAAGCTGTATTGAGAAATGATACTTCACTAGAAGACATTCAAGGCCTCAAATCCCTGGCTCTGGTGACTGCTTCACTTAAGAGCTCATGTATAATATTGTTTCTCAAATCCAGCACCAAGCTTTGCCTCATTTGTGTACATTCAGAAATCAGTTATGCAGAGAAAACTTTTTAAAATCTCTTTGTAAGGGGAGCAAATAGTTCTTAAAAACCAGAAATAGCCCTTTTTTTTTTTTTTTTCTTTTTTTTCCTTAGGTCAAAGCAACAATTGCAGCCTCATCTCTTGAAGTAAAGTCTTAAAAACTACTTAAGTAGTGAATGCTTTGGTTAAGTGTGTTTTGCTTTTTTCTGACAAGTTTCTTTTACATTATATACTTGCACCTATGGAATATAAACTCATCAAAGCAGAAATCGTGCTGCTTACTGACTCCTATCTATTGGGGGGAAAAAAAAGTATAGAAATAGGAATGCAGACTATCCAGTGTGTGGTGACCCTGCATTGGCATGCTCAGATTCAAGATACATGGCTGTAGCCTCTCTCTACTTTCTGATAACCTCGGTTCTTTCAAAATCAATGTTGAAATGGTGCTGGCTTTAACATGATCTGGAATGTCAGCTTCTGTCTCCAGAGATGCAGTGCACTGATGTAACTAGTGCATAGTTCTCAAAGTTTCTTTCCTCCTTTTCTTTGCAGAAAACAAGCAAGCTGCAAGTCATGAGGTTTTGGAAGTGCTGTTCCTGTGTCTTCACCAAACAACCTCATAAGTGTGTCCTGGGCTTCAATAGATTCATTTTGTAGTCAATTAGCTGCACTTGTGGATTTGAGGAGGTTTGGGAAATTGGCTCAAAATAAGTAGTCTGTGCTTCTTGTAGTCTTAACTGTAGAGCTACGTACAATGATTTGGTAATGAAAAATTTCCTTTTCCAGCAGTTGGGCTGTAAAATATGACTTCATGTGAGCCCTTGAGTTCATCTGGAACTTCCAACAGCTCAGCGTCTGTGCCATCTTCCCAGACCTAACATTTGTTTTCGTCTCTTTGCCAGACTGAAAGTTCTAGGAAAGTCCTGACAAAATGCAGAATAGTATCTCAAACACTTTTTCCCAGATAGCCACATGTCTGGAGCAAAATCTTCCTCTAACAGCGTGGATGTGTAATTTGAATGCATCCTTATTTTCTAGTGCTGGAAAATGCATTTACCTGAAACCCTGCAGCTCTCAGATCCATATTGTGAACAGAAGAGAAAAGCTTGCTCAGTCCAGGCTTCTCCCTGTTTGAAGTCTCCTGTCTGAGAAGGTGAAAAAGAGAGTCCTCTGTGTTTGGTGAATGCAAGAGCCAGGTTTCCGAGCATGGAAGGAACCTTCAGGAACATGAGTGTGGTTTTGATCCCTGGCCCCAGAGTCATCCATCTTGGACAGATTTCTGGTTTTGTTGTTTCACACAGGTCAGCAACAGTGAGACAGGGAACTGCAGATTTCAAAGCAGGTATCTCTGCAGAGTTTCAGCAAGACACGGTGTGATTTCAAAGGTGTATTGAATACTGGTCCTGGATGTCTTGCAGTGGGTGCCCCAGGTCTCTGAAGCAGCAGCATCTCCTCGTTAACAGTGATAAGCACAGAGGAGAGATGAGCTCTGGTTCCCAGGGGATCTTTTCAGCTCTTGGGCCTGTGATGGGATTGGAGCATTGGTTCACTTTGTGATACTGAGACTTGCTTTGCTGCTCCTCTTCTGCCTTTCCCAAGTTCTCACTGAAAGACAGCTCTGGTTCCAACACCTCTGACTGTCCCAGCTCCTTTCTGGGTATTTGGGTCTCAGACCTGGAGCATGCACCTGCCCCATGGGCTGCACATGGCCACAGTATCTCCAAATCCAGACTGTCACTTTTGAGAGAAATCATCAATCAGTGAAAAATATTTTCCGTTTTCAGTTCCATGTCTCATGAGTGGGAAGTTTGTAGCTCACCCAGGCTGACACAGCTAGGACTGTGCATTTGCCAGTGTGAAGAGGAATGCAGTAGCTATTTTTCTGTTTCCTGCATTTGAACATGGTATAAATGTGATCTGGGCCTTCTGCAGTGCTATTTGCTGACACTTTCTTTAGAAAAGTCATTTGGAAAGAACAACAAAGAATTCTTGAAGGAACTTCCTTGCAGAAGAGATTGTGGTTGTCTTTCCAGCTCTCAAAATTAAAACTGTGTTCCAGTCAGAAATGCCTATTCAGACGGACATCAAAGAGAAAAATGTGAGCAGGTCAAGGAGTTTAATTTCCATGGCACTTGCATTTGTGATTCACATGTAGAGCACAGTAATGACTTACATGCCCATTGGCAATAATGTGCTAGAAGGCTAGTGTGAATAAAAAGAAAAAGGAATTGGAGGTAACAGCAATGGGCTGGAGTCTATATTCAGTTGGATGTGGGGAGCTCATTGAAGTTGGGCAGTGTCACATAGAGCAGATCTGGAGGTCTCTCTCACCATGCTGATGAATGCATACCTTGTGGAGCACCCTCCCAGTTGCTGGGAGCCTGAGCTCAGGTTTTCAGCAGTGCTGCTGTTTGGGGATCAGGTACTCATGGAGGACTTCATGCCAGAGGGCTCCTTTTCACTGTCTATTGACAGGTGCCTTTAACACACCGCCATCAGAACAGGCTGGATGACTCCTGAAAATCTGGGTCTCGGGGCACAATTCCTCGATCATTTGAGGTATGTTTTCCCACCAGCTTTTTAATTTCTCCAAATCTTTAGTTAAGGTAAGGTGAAGTATGAAAGCAGGAGGTATGTAAACTTTTTAACAGTGTCCGTATATTTTCCTGCTGCTCCTTATTTGCTTTTCTCATGGGACGATCCAACGAGGCATTACAGGCTGTTGATAAATAGATTTTCAGCCCGTTTCATTTAACCATTACTGCATTTCCATATCAAAGATTTTGCACTTGGCATGCCTGAGCCTATTTTATTTGTAATCTTTTCTCGAATTAGAAGTTTGGAATGTTTTTTCATTATGTGTTTCATCTGCAAGGTACTGCCTTCGTGCTATTTCTTCAGATGAGATCTTATATGCTACCTCAAGTCATTCTACAGCTCATGGGCTCTTATTTATTCTGGCCTCCTAATCTAACACGATTTCTGTGTTGAAACTTGTTGCTATTTTTTTTCCAAGGATACACCATATGATGTTAAGCATGTGCTGTATATCAAAGTGCAAATATAAACTAGTTGATAGTCTCTAGTCACACCCTGGCTAGGTGTGGCGGTTGGGAATTTTTCTCTTTCTGGCTGGAGACCAGAATGTGCTTAGCATGGCTCCACATACAGGATCTTGGTCAGGAGAGAACTGGTTGGGTTTTTTTGGTTGGGCTTGGGTTTTTGCTTGGTGTTTCTTTTTCTTTTCCATGTATGTTGTTTGAAGGCTTGGAAGCTGAATAGTTGTACTGTTTCCAGAAACAGCTTTTTACTTGTTTGGCTATATTTAGAGCTGCAATGGGTAAATCCCAGTCTATGATCTGAGGATATTCTTTACTGTCTTTCCTTCTTTCTCTGTTGCTTTGCAGATAAGAGGATGGACGAACTTAATTCTAATCTCAGCCTAAGGCATGGTACAGAGCTGCACTACTCCAAGAGAAACTCCAAGGAGGAAGTATGACTCAGAGAGTTGCAATTCCTTCCATGGTTCCTCCTTGTTCCAGCCAGGGAAGTAAGTTACTTCAGTATTTGTGCTGCTAGAATAAAGCTGACTTCTCCCCTTGTGCTTACAAGCATCAGCTTGCATAATAGAAAGAAGAGGGATAAAGGTCTGTGCCAGAAGCAAGGTGTCACTATCGTGGGAAAGGGTCTTTGATGCCTGTGACACCTTGGCTGAGGTGGAACAGGGACCACTGTAGCCCTACGTGGGCATTCACTGTAAATAGTCACCTCATATCCACTGGTTTGTGCTGGCTTGCCAGTCGTTTGCAGAGATGTACATGGCTGCCTAACTTGTCAGGCATCTCTTGTGTTCATACCAAGAGCAGTGCACAATCTGTTGGACAGCTTTATAGTATTTTTTTAATTCCCAGATTGTTACATCATTTTGATTTTCTTGCTTTATTTTCATGGTCTTTCATGAAAATAGTAGTAGTCACTAAGAGGCTAACATACAGCTCACCAGACTCTTCTCAGCTGCCTCTCAGACAATCAATTTCTCACTGACTTTTATTTTCCATAGTAATAGCTTGTTGTTAGAAACTGGTAAAAGATTTGTAGGCAATAATTCTCTTGCCAAAAGAGAAACACTAATGAGATTATTAATAGTGAAATGCTCAAAATCAGGCAACTCTGTGGCCTAGGGATGCCAGCAGATGTGTATTTGCAGATGATGTACATGGCTGTTCACCAGCCTGACATCAGTGTCAGCATGCTTTGGGGTAATAAAAAAAACCCCAAAATTCACAGCTTTATTTTAACAATTCATAGCTTTCTTTTAATATGGATGGACAGCAGAGCAGAAAGACTGGACTACAACAGAGAGAGACCTGTGCTTCGGCACTATTTTAAAAATAATTTAGAACATGACAAAAAATTAAGTGAGACAGTGTCCAGTGAGATCACATACTAGTGTGATGCACTGACCTGAAAAAGGGTTAGGAAAGCAAGAGAAGAATTAATCCATATACACATCAGCTAGATGATCCAGGTAGGAGTAAAACCTCACTACTTGTTGCTGTACCCTCTACCAGGGAGAAGTTTTCAGGAAGTATTTTGCAGTAAACAAACAAAAAACCAAGCAACCCAACACCACCAAGTCAGGAGTAAGAATCAACTTCAGAAAACAGATTTGTCCCTCAGCTGGTGTTCAGCAGCAGATACTTGCTCATGGTTCCTGCCTCAGTTGAATCAGATTTGAAAACAGCCTTTGGCTATTGGGCCAGCTTCTGCTTTCAGTAGAGTGGCCTGAAGGCAGAGCTTGAGTTGTACCTGGGTGTAGTACAGAGATGTAGTGGCGTGTACAAAGCTGTTCCTTACACCATGAGCTTTGAGTCAGCATACCTGAGGGATCTCCAGAGAGAGGTAGGAAGAGAAACTCTCCTCATTTGAGCTAGTCTTTATTCCTGCCTTGGAAACAAGGGGTGTAAAGGAAGCGTGCAGTTCAAGTGTGCAAAAGTTGCTTTTATTTTGCATCCATTTATTCAGGTTTTTTAAACAGGCTTAGTTCAAAGAATCAGTTGAGCCTTTTTGACAACTTTGTAAGAAAGCCTTATGTGGCTGGTTCTTAAATACCATCAGACAGCAGGCTGATTGTGTCCAAGTGCACATTGTTGCCCCAGGTAGCAGATAACTTCCTGTGTTGAAAGGATGACTGGAGAGTGATATACTTGTAGACAAGGAAATATCATCTTCCAGCCCTGCTGTGTCTTAAAGTAAGCCATGAGAACTCTCTAGCTGAATGTCTGTGCTTAGCCAAGGTATTAGACATGTGCAGGGTGTATTAAATTCATACACCTCCTAAATTACTGGCTGCTTTTGAGTTCACATAGCTAGCTAATTTAGTCAGGATTCTCATGCTAGCAACAACTGAAAATGCTGAGCTGCCAGGAATGTTCCTTGTCTAGGTGTGTAACAGATGTGCTCAGCTGTGTTTGGCTACATGGCTGTGCAACATGCACCTTTACCACCTTCTGTAGTTGCCATCCTGTTCCCAGTGCTTAGCAGTATGGAGCATCACTTGTAAAATGGGACAGTACTTTGGAACATTCACCTGTAATGCTCAGGCAGTTCTGAACACAGAATTAAAAAAAAAAAAACAACCTTTAGTGGCTCAAGTTATGGACCCTTTTTTAACAGAAGGAAACTCAAACTAACTCAGCTGTTTCTCCCTGGTAAATGCTGGGTGGTTTGCTGCAAACAATTCAGTGAAAATATTGTCTGTGTTCTTTATTGCCTTTTTTCTTTTCTCTGTATTCCTCTTTCTCTTCCTCATTCTCTCTAACCTTTTCCACCTTCAGATGCATAGGAAGACTCAAGAACCTAAATGAAAGCATGCATGAGAAACAGATGACAGAGCGAGCAGTTTAGGCAGGAGGAAAAGAAGCCACTGGTTGGAAGTGCAGGGGGAGGTAAAATACCTATAATCCATATTGATATCTGACATCACTAACAGAAGAAGAGTTTGTTCCTTGTATTGTTTCAGTTCCTCAGAGTGCCTCTGCCTTTTACACTCTGTACTGTAGCTTGAAGAAAATGCAGTTACAAAAGGAAAATGGCAACACCGATCCTTCTCTAGACAGGATTTATTGCTGCAGTGTCTGAGAGCAAGATATACTATTGCTGTGCAGTGCAAAGTTCAGGGAATATCAAATGGTGATAATCTGTGCTCAGGGTCTGTAAATGTATGTACCAATGGATCAGATCCACAGCTGGCATCTGTCTGGCTCCAGATCTGGTCCAGTAAGTTTCTAAAGAGTAGTTCACGACAGACCATTGAAACCTTCCCAAGAAAGTCCTAGGGCACATGACAGAAATGGCCAAATGGGGCAGCACAGTAGAGAAAAGAAATCCTATGGGTTCATTTCTTTAAAGCATAGAAGTCATTAATCATTTCTATTCCTTTCCATTTGAAACAGCTGCCTGCCTGCATTTGCTAAGTAACTGCTTTCCTAACCACACAGAAACTAAACTGTGGGCCCCGGAATGCTCATGCTTCCAGATACTAATAAACAATTTCCCTCTTTTCCCTGTGTCAGTGAGAGCACGTTAACATCCTTAGCGTCTGGGCTTGGTACTGAAATAAAACACTAATGGCTCCACACTTTGTGAGTTCCTTCCAAAAATCTCTTATTGCTTATCTTCTCAGCTGAGGCTTCAGAAGTTCAAAAGCTTGACTTGAAAAATCTCAGTGGTCTTCTCCCTGTCGTCTGCAATGTAGGAGGCTGCTCCTTGCCAAGTTAGAAAATAATATCTCCCGTTGTGGTTATTTACTGCTGTTCTTGTGAAATCGAGTTACATTTTCCACCGAAGGTCGTTGCTTCCACAAGTCCACTGTCACCTCTGCGGGCTCTTGCAATCTCTGAAATGCCAGCCAGCAGGTGGAGACGCATGAAAGCAATCTCAGTTCATAGACAGGCTGCATTGACATTGCATTCCCATAGCCCTGGCCAAGCACTCCAGCGGGCCAGAGCCAGAAAATATAGCTGTTGGTTTCATGGAAAAGTTCAGAATTAAAATCCTGGATTGCTGACAAACATGTGACAGAGCAGCTTGCACTGCACAGAGCCACACTGCACAGAGATGCACTGCACAGCCCTCCAGTCAGGACCTTCTTTCATGTATTAGTGAGTCGTGGAGGGAGGGAAGCTTGCTGCTGACTCCAGCCTGACCTTGATTCATTCAGTTTGTTCAACAGTTTAGAGCTGCCTGTCAGCATCAGCTGTGCTGAGTGATGCAGGGAGCCACACACGCTCTGCTCTATGTATGTACAGCGATGGGGCTCTGATGGCTCAATGCCCAACTTCAGCCAGATGCATTTCCACCTATTTGCTGTAAAAATGCAGCTTCAGATGGTCTGAAAACAGCTTTGCTTCCTCTGTGCCTTCCATAACTCCTCCCACCCAGTGTTTCCTCTTTGGGAGTGGAAAGGCCATTGTCATGGCTGTTTCTGAAATAGCCCTGCCAGAACCAGGAAGTGCAGGAGAATACGTAAGTGTGAGGAGGGGGGAAAGTAGCTTGAGAGTTATTTTGGGAGTGGGAAAGTTGTTTACATGAGTTTAGGGGCAAAGATGAGGCTAATTCTGTGTGGTCTTCAAACCAGTGAAGTTTCTAACTCTCGTCTCTCTGCTCTTTAGAAACTATGAGAAACTTCATTACTGAGTGTGCACAATGCCTGATGTGAACGGAATTGTCTTCAGTGGAAAAGTGCACCCACAAACTCATCCCTTACACCAAAAATCATTGCTGAGACTGGGAAAGGCAAATTGCAGCTTGCAGCAGTTCCAGCGTACGGCAGCATGCACATGGAGGTATGGTTAGAGGGAAGGAGATGGTGTGGAATTGGTAGAGCTTAGAAAATCTACAAATTCTAATTGTGGAGATAGTGGCAAATGCAATGTCCTGTTTTGCAGCTCCACACCCTTCAACGTTTCGTAGCTTGTAGTGAGTTTGGATGCATTACCAGAGTTTGTTATTCTTCCCTGAAATGAGAAAGGCTCTCCAAACCTCCAGAGTCAATCTCAGTCCTTCTAAAGAAATGTATTTTGCAGCTTTTCCATCCATTTGGATTCTTCTCCTCCCCCTCCACTACCTCACCTCTTGCACTCCTCTCTTTGGAGAGCAGAGTTTAACGTGCCGTGGAGGAGATAGGCTGCATGCAAAGTCCCTCAAACATAAACACACTTAAAGGACACATCCAGCACAGTGTGCTTCCAAATGGGGAAACCGCATTCCATCTGCACCCTTATCCAATGGTCATTAGCTTAGATGTTGAATGGACATTCCTTAAAGTGAAGATTATGAAAACATGCATACAGCTCAGCAGTGATTCATCAGCTCTGCTCAAGAGCAGTTGAGCTCGAAGTGTCTCAGAGTGGGGACTTTGGGAATGCTGTGCAGGAATTCTCTACCTTGAGCCTGCAAAGCTGGCTTGAGGTGACTTCTCTGGCACCCAGGAAGCCCCACGTTCCTTTGGCTCAGGTATCTTTCTGCATTGCGCCTTATAGAAGTTTCTTGTATCTTAACTTAAAAGTCCTCTGTGATTCTAAGAGGTCTTTTAGATCCTGCTTCTGGTTTTCCACTCAGGTTTACAGCAGTGCAGCGTCAGCGACTTCTGTGCTGTCACCCCAGCAGGAGAGCCGGAGCCCACCCGAGCCTGCTTGTCAGAAGCATGCAGATGCCATCGGCCACACAGGCGGGGCTGGATGATGAGGCAGGTCAGCACCATTATTCTTTGACCTATGTTTTAGCTTACAGATGACTGGGGCTAAATTCCCAGCCACAAACTGAAGATACTGTTTATTGATCTATTGTATAGGATTGCTTTGGGAGAGTTTGCATTTATCTTGGGTGACTCATAGATTGCTCTGCTGATGGATGTGTCCTCTCCTTTGCCATCTGTGTGAGTGTCTCACTCTCTGCATAGGTGTGTTGCTATGTGCAAATATATCTGTATAAAATGGTTTGCTATCATCACATAACCTTGACAGCCTTTACTTCTTTTGAGAGTTGCTGTTTAAAGAATCACTCTTAGTCAATCACAAGTTTCTGAGGCAAAGAGAAAAACCCTTAGCTTGTGCAGTTTGCTGCCAGAGGTAGCTGAAGTGAAGGACAGGCTGTTTTCTGGGGCACTGGAGTCAGGGTGCAGGTGAGCTGAGTTCATGGTCAGCGTGTTCTTGGTAAGCTGCTTAACGGTGATTTAGTTCCCTGTTCATGGAATAGGGGCAGTGCTTGGAGTCTTGTTAATAAAAAAAAGAGGAGCTATGAATGAATATGGACTGTGGGCATGATGGTGATGACAGCTCACTCAGAACTCAGAGCTTGTGCCTCCCGGCCAGGCCTTGCCATTGGATACAATTTTGAATATTCTGTTGCAGATCTCTTAAAATGTTGGACTCTGTGGCACCTATTCAAACTGGAATTAGGTCCTTCTGTCCTGTGGCAGAAGATGGTGAACTTGAACTAAGGACATAATCCCAGTGTACCAGTCAAGGGCAGACCAAGCAAAATTGTTGTCCAAGGACAAAGGGGATCTCTAAACCAGGTCTCACACAGAGCTGCATCTGCACGAATCAAACCTATTAATGAAGAACCAAAATCTTTTAGCAGTGTCACTTTGACAGATACTTTGGAAGTGCTTTTTTGGCCATGCAAGTACTGCGTAACACAATTTTATGGGTGCTGGGGATGCACTTTGTTACCTGTCCCTTAATGACGGCATTTCGTTCATGTTACAAACTCCTCTTCCTGCAGGGATGCAGTGGTGTTGTGTAGAATGCACATTCCCATAATAATTTCTTATGTTTTCAGTCTTAAAAATAAAGTTTATGTAATGAGAATATAATATAATTGTACCCATGGGAGTTCTGGTTTGGAAGAGGTTCAACAGAATTCTTTGATAAAACAAGCCCCCAACCACAAGAGCTCCATACAGTGATCTGACAGTCAGGCATATATAATCACTTGTGCTGAATTAAAGGCAGTGTCACCACCTTAAAAGCAGCATATTGAAATCCATTCTGTCACTCTTGGCCAGCAAGTGACAAATGCTGTGAATCCAACCAAATACAGCCTTGAATAAACTCTGAGGTTCCTGGGGTGGTGGCTTGTATCAGGAAATGGGAGTGCAAAGGATGCATTTCTATAGGGTTAGCTTAGGGAACTCACTGAGTTTTTGTATGCAGGCAGCAGCCTGGTCTTGTTTACCTCTGCACCAATTTCTAGTACCCAGGAATGGACAACAGGAGAGCTAGCAGAAGAAAAAGAATTAATTATCCAGAATTATCTCCCAAGGCAGAACAGAGATGTTAATGCTGTGAAGTTGTTTAGGTGAGGCTTTCCATGTGCTGTTCCGCTGACGTCTTCCCAAAGCACATGAACTCTCTTGCACTCCACCAAAACTGCTCTTTTTTTGTGTGGAAAGATCATGGGCAAGATCCTCCGTGGATACAAAATGTTGTAGCTCCACTGAGAGCAGCAGGATGATCCTGATTTACGCCAGATTCAGATCTGGTGCACAGAGTGTTTCAGTCTGAATTCACAAAGCATGGAGTAATGTGAAACAAGGAAGTGACTTTTGTGAAAAGCATTTTGGAAAGGAAAACCAAAAATGATGGATGTACCACTGGGGCAGAGGGAGTGGAGCCTGCCTCAAAGAAGACCTTGTAGAGCTGCCAGCCGTCCCACAAAATGTGCTGCTGCTGTCAGGGAGGAGGGGGGAGGTTTCCCCAGGACAAATGCAGCCACACCAAGCACCCTAATAACTACTTTGTAGATATTTTTATGTAGCATCACATCAAAACCAGACAGAACTTCCCAAACATTTGAATTCAGCCCATCACTGATTAATGGAAGGAGGAGAAGGAGAATGGGTGGGAAGAATAGTCATTGTGAACTGCCATAACACTGGGCACTAGGCCATGCTATTCAACAAATGAAACAATACATTAAAAAAAAAAAAAAAGTTTTCAGGGGCCTTCTATATATATCAAAAGCTTGATTCATAGACCACTGCAGTTAATGGGAATCTTTCCTTTGGCTTTAACCAGCTACTGGTTCAGCTGTTATGAAAGAAGAGTTAATACAGCTCTCTGCTTGCTCAGGGTTAGAAAAGTGCAAGGCCGAGTACATCAGCAGTTAGTTGCTGACCACAGTTAGTTGTCCAGAATGCACAGCCCACCTGTGGGCACTGCTTTTTGCTGTGGAAGTCATTAGCATGAACCCGTAGATGGAGGAGAGGTTTAACAGATGACAACTGTGCATGCTTGCAAGAGAGAATAGGGAATCATTCATATTCCACCTGGCACTTAGCACTCCGCAGACAGTATTATCTGCCCGGGGGGGTGATCTTCAAATATTGCATACATTTTTTATAGCTTCTTTCTGTTGCTTGCTCTCTGGAAGCAATTAGCTCCGTCACATTTGCATTCCTATACCTTTGCTGTGCGAGTGACCACAGTACCGCTCCAGCCAGACATGAGGCAGAGCCTTTGTGAGGAACGATGGGAGTTTGGAATGGGGATAGTAAATCATCCCCTTCCTGATCCAGATGTGCCAATGGAGGAGGTGACCCTCCTCCTTTTGCCCTTACTTTGCTGGAGGTCTTGCCTCCACCAGTCTGCTAATAGAGAAGACAGTATGAGAACTTCCAGACTATGTGGCATGAGTTGGCTATGCTAAGTGAAATTCTCAATCTAATCCTTTATTGGGGGGATGAATTTCTCCTGGGGCCTGTAATGAATTCTACCAAAGTTAACTCTTCAAGGAAGGTTGAACTGTAAGGGTACCTAGGACAACTTGCTGCTCTCACACTAAAGAAGAGAGGTGGCTCACCCAAGTGATGCTCAAAGAGTGCCAGACAGCTAGAGGAATCTGGAGGGAAACCTCTGTCAGTAGCCTTAAAGTCAGTCACATACTCAGCATCTGAGGTGGTTAGATCCTTAGTCAGCTCTCTTTATTAAGCTTAAAGAGTACAGAAAACTGAACGGTCTTCTCTGTAAGCTTCTTAAGCACTTGGACTGCAATTCAGAGTTCTTCCCCACTATGGCTGAAACAAATCCCACAGTGCTCTCTGCCTTTGGGAACTGGAAACCACAGCTACCTGCTTCCAGCAGGTCTGCAGGTATCCTTGTGTTTCATTTACTGGTTGCTTCTTTTTCCTCGTGTGTTTGGGACTCCTTAATAGAAAATCAATACTTAGTGTCATTAAGGATCAGGACTAAAGACTCTGTGGAGCAGAGCTGTGTCACTGAGGCAGTCACAATTCCACTGACAATATCCAGATATTTTTACAGTACAGGAAATGCTTGGATCACTTTTTCCCTTCCTCTTATATGTAAATGCAAGCAGATTTAATATCCTGGCAGAAAGTGACACTGCTGACATTAAGTGATGGATTGACACTGGGAAATCAGATGGGAGGGGCAAATTAAGGTGGCACAGAAGGTACTGTAGATTTTTTTGTGCCTTCAGTAAACAAATAAGAATTCGTCTGCTCCATACTTAGTGTAAATATCACAAGGTTTACATCTGGTTTCTGACCAAGAAATGGCAAGTTCAGAAACGTCACTGTAGAAAACAGGAATGCTTCTCATCTCATTCAGCTCCACACTTATCTCTGCCTGAGACATCAGGGGCAGATGGTGTCACTTTTTCCTCTCCAAGGTTGGAGTTTTCCAGGTTTTAAAAGACTTGCTTTCTTCCTTGTTAGAGAAGAAATATTTAATCTAAAGTCTGACCTTGTTTGAAGCCAGCAGTACCTCCTCATCCAAACCCAGCGTGTAGAGGCTCACTCTGACCAGTCAACTCTTTGATTCAGGTAAAGATCTTAACATGCACTGCACTCTAAATACAACCTTTTGCCTAGTCTGGGATACTTTTCAAAGCAGAATCCTTAAATGTGCATAATTCAAGTATAAAAACAAGGAAAAGCACAGATAGTACCTAGGAAAGGCAAACCAGGCTGGCTTCCTCTTGACTCTGCCCAGGTCAGAGGGAATAGTTCAGGCACTGGCTTCTGCTTACATACTTTTTCTTTCATCTTCTTTATAGCAGGAATACAAGTCCAGTTCTCCACGACTTTCTATCCCAGTTGCTCCCTTTGCTTGCCTCCCTTCCCAGGAGCAGTAGAGCCATCCCTTTTCTCTTTTATCCTTACCCAGCAATATTCAGCTTTGCATTTTGAACAGGCTTGAGCTGACTCTGTGTAAAGGTAATGGCTAGTTAAAGGAAGAGTGGAACGTTCGTTTCAGAAAGCATTTCGGCATGCCAGTAGGTAAAAGGGTTCTAGCTGGACTGCAGGAAAGAAAGCATTTTCACTCTTCCTGTCTTTTGTAAACTTTGGAAGTTGTGCACCTAAGGAGGCACCTACATCACTGTTTCAAGGCATCTCCTGAACTGGAATGGTTGCTGCTCTTTAACCCCTGTGGAGGCACAGGCAGTTGAAGTGATTCTCTGATTCACAGCCTCACAACTGTGAATGATGAGCTCAGTTTCCATGCAGGAAGAAAGTCTTCAGTGCATTATAAGGAACGTGGCTGAAAAGATGATGGTAGCTAGTGACAAAGTCAGAGCGTCCAAAGCCATCACACTTCCACTCTGCTGCTCCAGCAAGGCCTCCGTAACATTTCCTGGTGCCACTGAGTGTATCGTTGCCTGCCAGGGTCAGGAGAGCTGCTAAGTGTGAGTAACCACACACATCTCTATTGCCTGCTCAGCCAAACTCAACTTGCAGTCTTCAGCCTTCTCCATCTGCCCTGTCCATTTCTTTTGGGTCATCATTTTTTTTCCTAAGGGCACCAATTATGCGCAAATGAAATGAGTCTGTTTCTTTAGGTCCATCAATTATTACATTCCATTTACATTTTCTGTTTACTTTTTCCCTTCTCTATGGAAGCTATTGAAGGTCTGATGATTCAGAATGCTCTGGGAACACTATGTGGCTTTCCTTCTTGTTTGCCCATTGTAACAGAGCTCATTTTTCAGTGGAGGTTTCCCATTATTTCCAGGAAAAATGTGGTCAAACCCATGTACTCCCAAACCTTTTGATCTCCTGAATCCTCTTCATATCCCAGATAAAAAAGTCAGTGATTAAGACAGAGTTCCTAAAAGGACACATAGTCAGGTTTCCCTTTGACCAAAATGGTTTCCCAGTGAATCAAACCTTTCTCAGCTCAGGGGGGGCTCGACAATAGACCCTGAAAAGATGGATAGAGCAATTGTCCTGCTTAGTGATCCACGAAAGGAAAGGGGTCCTTAGAGAAGGGAGACCTACACTAAGTCTGACCTGACACTGCAGGAGTAAGACAATAAAAGGTCAAGAAGACTAACGAGAGGAAAAATGCAGACAATAGGTGCCACAGTTAGCACACAGCTCCTGCCACGCAGACTATGGGGCAGCAACGTTAACTGCCTCAGACATGTGAAGGGGAAGTGAAGCGGAAAGAACTTGAAGTTTCCTTCTTAAGAATTGTGGCCCAGCATCTTCAGGATTTACCCAGGCCTCACAGAGAGGTCAAAGTGATGCAGCTAGACCTGAGGGGAATTAAAAAGGAAAACAAAGATTGGGGAGGAGAAAAAATATAGATGCGCTTGAGATGGAATGGAAAAGGCAACTACTTAACAGTTGGGTTCTGCAGCAAGTTCCCCAGGAGCTTTGTGGGAGGAAGCAGAGAAAGCTCTTGCCTAATTCTGTTTGAAAAAGCCAACAAGTTGAGATCGAGCTATCTGAGGACTTCCACAGGTATGTTTTCCTTCTGTAGGAACAAGAGGAATCTTAGTTTGCACCATCTGATACTCAACTGAATTTTCTTCAAGCACCCAGCAATTGTTTCTTCCTGTCTGCAAAAGAATCCTGGTCCTTGTCTGGAGACAAAAGGAGGAATCTCTATGGCTTCTTCATGCATCTCTGTCTTCAGTGGCATCTCCATTATCACGTCTTTGTAGCTGGGTCTTTCTCTTCCTTAGACGGAACACCCCCGCCCTGCTTAGGTCAGACCAGTACCCTGACTGCTGCTCCTGCATGTGTGCACCGAGGGGCCACTCTTCAGGCACAAAGAGCACTTTCTAAGCCTCTTCAGAGAACTCGGGAAGAAAATCTCCCCCTGTTGCATTTGTCATACAAATAGTTCAAGGTTGGGATGGGGTTGGTTTTGGGGGTTTTTTTTGTGTGTGTGTATGTGTGGAGGTTGGTTTGTTTGTTTGTCTTTTTCCCCATTTTAACCCACATTTTCATCCCTTCAGCAACCAGGTATTTTGACAGCACCGAGATTTATCAGTACCCTTTCTCCAATAGGAGCTGACAGGTGTAATAAACATTTTCTCACCCATAAAATCAAAATAATGCAGCAATTTAAAATTCAGCAGGTTCGGGTAAGAAAATTTGCTTTGCTTTGGAAGCTTCCTCACACTACTAGAAATTAGATCTGGCTGTAGAGGGGAGGAACTGGCATGGTAGTGCTGGTAGGAGGTTGGCATCTGCAAATTAGACAACACACCTGGATCTTATTCCTGGGTCAGTTGTCGGCTTGCTGTGTGATTCCAGGCAAAACCCTTGAGCTCCCTTTGCCTCAGCTTCCCTGTCTGGAAATCCAGCTTCTTGAGGAACTTTTTGGATTGTAGGTTAGAAGCACAGCAGATAATTCTTTTCAGCTATTTGTGTTACTAGATCTGCATCAAAGGGAGGGAAAATTTAAGAAGCACATGTTAGTTGAGGAACGGGTGTGAATTTCAGCTGGCATTAGACAACTAATGACAATTACAATTTAGGAGTAAAATACTTTTCCTTATTCTGAGATGATGACTGAATCAAACCCAAATTGTTTTAAAAGCCATCTCAATTGGAAACTATTAGGTAATTTCTTTGGACAGCAGAGAAGGAGGTAGACAATATTCCTCCTACAATTACTGAGTCTTCTACAAATGAAATGATCTCTGCATTCCAGCGATGACCCTAGACACTGATGAAAGCTGTGTTTCTCATCTGACCTCTTGTTTTAAGTTTCCACCTGTGTAACTCTACATTGTTATTGTTAACTCTGTAGAGCCTGCAAATGAGCACAACACTTAACAAAGCGAAGGATGAAAGATGGACCTCTCCTGTAAGGAACTAGCAGCTTAAGGAACTCTTATTCCCTTTAGTGCTACCCAAGATCAAACTGTAAAGTCACAAATGCTTTTATAGCCTGCAGAGTTAGAAAAGCCCATGCAGAGAGGGATGTAGGTGTTTGTGCTGAAGCAGAGAATTTGTGTGGAAAAAAACAAGACTCTGGTGCCTTGATTTGATGGGCATCTGGTTTCAACCAAGCCAATCTGTAGGTTCCATCAGGGATTCAAGTTAGAGTGAAACGCAGACAATTAAATGCTTGCTCAGAAGGCAGTGTCTAAAGCATAATTTGAAGCGCAGACAGACAGCTCAGCAGCAGGCACTGGGTGTTTGGCTCCCTAGGCACTTGATCCGCAGCAGGTGAGCACTGCAGGTCTGAACTTAGTGGCTAAGTTTGACAGGAGCCAGTGACCATGCAGCCCAAGATAGGAAAAGCAGCAGCCTTGCTGGCTTTGGCTCTGAGAAGCATATCAATGAATGTCTCTAGCAGCTTGTGAACTAGGATGGAGAGGAGAATGACTGCCACAGTGACAGAGGAACAGCACTGGGGCTGTCTCTGCACTAGCACTGTAGCGCAGACCTGGCATTTGTTTCTGATGTCAATCTCCCTGTTCTCCTTGCTGTGCTCTGGTTCACATCACAGAGCATGTGGGCTTCATTACTTTTAAGATTCAACCAGCCCATGAGGTCTGCTGCAGCTCCAGGAATGAACCTGACTTGGATGGAGCCAGTGGCCCAGAATGAAATCCCTGAAGTGCTGGAAGCTTAGTCACTGGGACCTTGGCTCCTAGAGCTTTGCTGGGCAAAACTGCTCCTTTCAGGAGTCAGCACTTCACCAGCAGTGACACTGAAGACTTTCAAAACCTGCCTGGTGTGACCTGCCCTGGGTGACCCTGCTCTGGCTGGGGGGGTGGTTGGACTGGATGATCTCCAGGGATCCCTTCCAACCCCTGACATTGAGTAATTCTGTGTGATTTCTCTACAGCACTGCTGTGGCCAGCAATGGCAGGGAAGCACCATGGAGGTGAGCTGAAGACTACTCCCTCCAGCATGTCGTCCTGCAGATCATTTTCCATCAGGTAGAATTGTTTAATCTGGCATTTTCTTGGTTGCTCAGACTTAGGGCCATGGCCCACATTTTCTTAACTGACACACATAGTACAAATATGATTCATCTAAGTGTAAGGTAGGTGCATGCCTAAGCCCAAGTGAATCACGTTGCAGAAATGCCTGTGTTTTTCCATTGACTGTGGCTCAGCTAATCAAGACCAGCTCAAGTGTGGTGGAACAACTCCCACAGCACAGACCTGTTATCTCCATTTTTCAGGTTATGGCTAATAGGTTTAGTAAACACTTCACAAGATCTGGAAGGCAATAGTTACTCTTCCAATCATTCTGCTGGCCAGGTTTTACAGTGGCTGTGTTTTTGTACTGCACTTGGTGACTAAAACAAAGAATGACATCACACAGGTACAGGTCACATATGAGAACAGCAACTCTGGGCTCCTTCCCTGCAGCTGATAAGGACCCCTGTGAAGCTCCCTCCTGATCGCCATAGGTTTTTAATTGAGTTTAATTAGCCATTGAAACCATTTCCCAGGGTTGATAGTGTATTTTCCCCCACTGGAACATTTTAAATCGAGGTGATCTCTTTTTCCAAAAGCTGCTGCAGTTCAAAGAGGGCTGTATGCCAGAGGGCTCTGCAGGCTGACATGCTGCAGCAGCTGGCAGTGCTGCAGCACAGCCATCCCTCACAGCCTGCTAGCAGCAACCAGTGTGACTTTTCCATGCAGGGCCCTGGCTGGAAGGAGCACAGCAGTACTGAAGGTGGGTGCAGTGAAGCGGAAGACTGCTGCCCCCAGGCTCACAAGGTGACAATCACTTTTAGAGGTGTGTGTCAAGGTGCATTTTTAAGCATTTGTGTGAAGCTTAATGTACCACAATTTTCTTCATTCTCCTTAGCTGTGGTGTCCAGATCCTCCCAAGAACTACCACATGTGAAATAAAGACTCCTCACATTGTTTTGCAGAGGTAGAGATGCAATCTTTAATATGTTTTCAAAAGCTTGGCCCAATTTCTCACCAGGAGAGGTTCTGTTAATCAAAATAGAAATTTGCTAGATGGGGCCCAAGATGTAACAGTTTATCACAGTTGGATCTGAGGGTACTGAACATTTTGCTGTGTGAAGTCATAAACTTGGGCTGAATACTGCAGTCAGTCTACTCAGGCCTCTCATGATGTCAGTGGAAGTGTCATATCCAGGGCAGCTACAGAATTGGGCAATTTTTAAAAGGAGATGCATTCTCTCAGAATATGCCATCGTTTATAGGGCTCCCACGAGGCCATGCCCCAAACATTTTGTGCAGCAATATATAAATGGTTTATCCAGAGACATGAAAGCAGCCACGGCAACAAATCTGACTTCCCAGTTGTGCTGTACAGGGGAACAAAGAGGGCAGGCTTCCCCATAACTAGCCATAGCCACATTGGCTGCTTCAACAACAGCTTTTGGCCAATATCTACCATGACTATCCTCATTAATGAAGAGTGGCTGATCTGATCAGCCACTGTGGAGCGGTCAGTGCCATATTGGCCACTTCATTCCTTCCAAATGTCTTCTGGCACTGTGGTCCTTTGTGAAGGGAGGAGCCCAGGTAGGAGAGTACCAATTGCAGCGGAAAGGTTACTGACTCGCATGCCTGCTCATGCTCACTGGTGCTGCTTGGCTCTCTTTCATCTCCCTGCTTGAATCTTCATTGCTGTCTTTGCTCAGTTCTCAGCAGCCACTTTGCTCACTGTTTTCTGACTAAGTACAGATCATCCATCGTGCCTGTTACTGTAGTTTAGCACCATTGCTGGCAGCTTGTGCTTCTCTAGCTCCTTCCTCTTTGTCATTCCCATGTTTGTCGTGTGCACTAACAAACCAAACTTTTCAACAGCCCTGCAAAGCAGGATGGCTCTGTCTGCTTTACATGTAGGTCAGCAGCACTGAGATAGGTTACAGTTCATGACTTGCCCAAGGTTACACAGGAAATGTGTGGCAGAACTCCGAATGGAAACCAGATTTCGCGCTCTCCTGCCTTAACAACGAGGTTATCCTTTCTCTTTGTGAGGCTTTTGGGCACTTCATAGGGATCTCCACATATGTTTCAAATGAGTTAAATTTCCATGAACTTGGGAGTTTGGAACAACAGTGGATGTATAAATGACAAAGGGCTAAGTTATTGAAAAATGGCAAAAGCTGCTTGGAGATTTGCATAGCTGTCACAGTAGTGGTGTGCATCAATAACTAATTGATTACTCGCAGAATTGGAGGAACTGTGCCTGCAATTTTCTGAAAATTTAGCCCCAAATGCACAGAAGGGTAACTGGAGAAAAGCAGAAGGAAGAAGTTTAATGTGATCCATGTGTATAGTGAGCATCAGCCTAAGCCATAAAGGGTGCTGCACGTGGACCTGGTGCTGGGGTGTGCCGCTCACAGGTCTTGGTGGTCACCATGACAAACTGCCTGAAAACCTGGAGCTTGAGTTTGCCCTTGTTCACCACCACTTCAGCAGTAGGTAAGTTCATAGCTACCTTTTGTGTAATACAGAATCATAGAATGGGGTAGGTTGGAAGGGACCTTAGAGATCATCCAGTTTCAACCTCCCATCATAGGCGGGGACACCTTCCACTAGAACAGGTTGCTCAAGGCATCATCCAGCCTGGTCCTGAACCAGGGAGGTTGCGGAGCACAGAATAACTGAATGTGATCAAAGATCACATTCTGTGAGTCTCTGCTCCACAATCTCCCTGGGCAACCTGTGCCAGTGTCTCACCACCCTTACTGGAAAGGACTTTCTCCTAGTATCTAGCGTCAATCTCCCCTCTGCCAGTTTAAACCCATTCCTCCTCATCCTGTCATTACAAGACCTTGTCAGTAGTCTCTCCCCCACCAGATTTGTTCGTCTTCTATTTTGAAAACAAGCACCATTAGGAAATCTTGGAATTTTAAAGATGTTTTCTGTTTCCCAGTGGCTTTTAAATTCAGTACTGTGACAATTAGATTGTAATTAAACGGTGGTGCTAAGAGATGCCGAGTGCAGTGGCACACAGAGGCACAAAGTGATCTCTTCAATGCAGGTGTGCCCTGAAGAGCTCAGTACAGCCCTCAAGATACTGCTTGCCAAAGTAAAAAGGTGCAGAAAAGGTGCATTTAGAAATAGATAAAGACAGAAAACTCCAGCAAGTCCTCCGTGAAGGGCAGTTTCAAAGACAGATGTTCCTTCGGCTAGGCAGTAGGTAGCCTGCAGTGCCAAACATTTAACTGGTGTGAATCAGGACAACTTGCTTGCATCCCAAAGCAGAGCTAAAGTGCTTTATACTGAGCAGCTTCCAAGGAGGCAAAAGACCATGGTTTCGTCTGCAGCTGATAGAAAGAGCTTTGAGCCTGAAGCTCCTCAGTGCTGGGTTTATGTTTCTTGCTTCATTGGCTCCATTCCTCACTGATTTGATAATGAGAGCAAAGTGTGCTGTTAGCAGGGCCTGAGCAACGTGCTGCAAGTTTAGGGAAATGAAAAATCTTTAACAAGAATTGAAAGGAAATCATTGCTGCCTGGCAGGAGCTTCAGCTAACCGTGGGTTAATTAAAAAACAATACAAAGATGAACATGGGCGGAGAGATGAGAAAAGATTGAATTTTGCCAGGAGCAGGACTGCTGCTGGACTGGGGCTTGTGGGAGGCCTGCTGATGACACCTGGCCATCTGCATGCAGTGCAGAAAAGCTGCTTGGCAAAGGCTGAAACGGTACAAGTAGGATCCAACCGGCAAAGCAGCAGCAGCTGCTTTCTGGAGATGCTGTTCAGAGTGAAACAGTCACACATCATTCTCTTACATAACTCACCTAAGCGTGTTTTTGTCCTATTTATAGAGCTGCTGCAGCATGAAGGTAATCAGGCAATGCTGTGCAGCCAACATATTTTAGCAGTTATAGCAGATATCTCTTGGCACGGGGTAGGGAAACAAGGATCTTTGGCAAGGATCTGTCTTCAGCTGCGGCAGTGAGAGTGACAGTGATGCCCAAAGGAAGGGGCAGCTGATGGCAATCCTCAGGCACCCAGCCCACTGCTGACTGCAAGGTATGTTCATGAGCTAAAATCTGGGACATGTGGGGCAGAAAAGGCAGGAGACTAACAAGACAAACATGGTGGAAGGCTTGGAAGAGCAGAAGGGTAAAGGAATGGCATCTCTCCTCTCCCTCAGGAGGATTTCAAGCCCTGCTGCCTGGCTGCAGGGATGTGAGTGCTGCTGGAACCTCACTGAGGTGTGGCTGCTGCCCTGCAACCCCCTGCAGAAATGGGGAGCAGGAGGAGCAGCTGTGGACTCCCCTGGATTTTGAATGTCTTCCTGCTCTTTGCTTCCTTTCTCTAGGCTGGTGGAGCAGGGCGTGGGGGCTTTGTGGGTCAGGCCTCTACTTCTGGTTGTCTGCTCCTGTGCCAGCCCTGTTGTGAGCTGTTGTGCAAAGTGCTGCTGTCCCAGCCCCTCTGTAACAAGCCTCACCAGGCAGGTCCTAGTGCAAGACCTGCACACCTGTGCCATGGCCTGGAATGTTCTCACCAAAGGCTCACTACTGTTTGTTGTAACTTTATTGCCAGTAGTGAAGTTCTTGGAGATTAGTAAGAAGCCAGAGTCCCAGCCCTGAAGTTGTTGTGATGCAGATCTGAAGTTGCTGGCAGAGCAGCGGTGGGGAGCGAGGCAGCTGCCCAGCTGCTGCATTCCCAAAGCTTCACAGGGACAGCAAGCACAGAGGTATGGATCCTGCACACCAGGGAACAGAAGTGTTACTATTTGCTAGAACGTGGGTTCTTGCTCGTGCTCCAGTGCTGGTGGTTTCACTTTGTGGACTAAACAGAGGCTTTCTTAATTAGTCAATTCATTTAATTTGTAGAGCAGAGGGGTTTATGAAGTCGGATGTGGCTGTGTTGGTGAGGCAGTAGTAATTCAGAGCCACAGTTATGCAGTGCTGTTTAGTAGTGGTGGGTTTATACTTTTGGTTATTGCATGCATTTATTTGTTTTAATGGTTCTGTAATTATTTATATTGCTAACAGTGAGTTTATGAACACAACTTCATTGTTCTGTTTGTATTAAGGAGCAATCTAGTCTGCAGTACCATCCTTACAGATAATTCTTCTCTGTAAGCTACTTTGTAATTCAAACAAGAACAGGAGTGCAATACACTTACTAAATAAGGTGAGGAGATTGTGTTCTGCAGAGATCCTGCACTCTAGCTGGCATTTTACCCATCAGTCTACCAGGCAGCTTATATTAGGGAAAGAATTGACATGGTAGTCCAGGGGGATGATTTGATATTGGACAAGTGTTGACAGAGCTACTGGAGCTTCTCCTCTTTGCTTCACTTCAGTTGAGCCCTGTCATGCCCATTGCTCTAGTACCTGTGTATTCTCATCTGTCACTACTTGAGTGTAATGGGATTTGATTTTTAGACCTGCCAGTGGCACATCCTCTCATTCCAGAGAGCCCCACTGATGGCTTCTTAGCCCATCCCATGGAGCTCTTTGGCCTTTTCAAATAAGGAGTCCAACTTTGACACTTCTCACAGGGTGAGGCTGGAAGGGACTTATGTTGGTCATTTTGAATGACCTCCCTGCTCAAGCAGAGCCACATCTGTATGCAGGCAGGACGCTGCTGGACCTGAACAGTCCTGCTTTGGAGCTCTGAACCGGTAGCTCAGGTTTCCCTGTGCCATGTCCTGCTGCAAGCATGTTGCTGATGTCCTTTAGTCATTAGTAATGAGTCTTTTGGAATGCTAAGGAATTGCAGTAGCACAATTTGGTGCTTTTCCTGCCCTCCCCATGCTGTACTGCACAAAGCCAGAATAAGGATTCACAGCAAACATTTTGGAGGGTAACGGAGAAAGAAAAGAGAAGGGAAATTTGTGTGATCGGTTTAATCTGGCTACTTCAAACAGCATTCACTGAACACATCTCCAGCATTTTCTTGTTGAGTGGAGGATCTTAGCAGTGGGAATAAGGCACTTCTGGAAACAGTGGAGGGAAGTTTACACAGATGGTATGAGAGGACTGGCATTGTGCTTGGAGATGTGGTGGGGCAAAGGAAAAGCTGCCCTAAATAGGAGGGACTGGTTTAATTTAGAAATGCTGTTGGCATTTTTGTTAGCGGAACGAAGGGAGCCACGAGTCTGCAAATCAAGCAACCCAAACTTTGACGTATTTTAATTTGCGTTGCCAGAGTCTGGGGTCCTTTGTCATCTATTTAGTTGCTTAAAGATAGCTTTTAAAGTACAAAATGTCAGACTGAGCTGAGTATGGAAGCTGCGAAGACTTTCTTCTCAAATTCCAACCATTCCTTTGGTTTAGCAACCCTAAAGCTCTCGCAACTGTTATCATTTGTAGTGGTCACAAAGAAGTGGCATTGTCCAATAAAGCAACCCACGGCAAGTCAAGGCACTTAGCAAGGACATAATTCAGACGTGGGTCTGACAGTTGTTTTTTTTTTTCCTACTCCCTATGGATTGACCAAGTTCAGTTGTTTGTTAGATGCATTTAGGGGGGGTGTACAGTACAGAGGTGGTGGTCACTAATGGGCCACCCTCTTCCCTGCTTAAGAAAGTGTCCCCTCTCATAAAACTACTGGAAGGACAGAGAAATATGGTTAGCAACTCCTTGATAAAGTTGGATTAAGATTTTGCTTTATTTATGTTAGCAATAATCATTGTGGTTTAGTGGCATTTGAGCCAGCTGGGACCTTCTGTTGCAGCTGATGTTTTGATAATGGCTTTTCTTTTTTTTTTTTTTAACTTTGGTCCTAATTTTCTGTTCTGTGAAACAGGCAAACCATTTATGTAGCTCAAAGACGTGCTTTTAATTTAGGAATTTAGAGAATTATCAAAGGTGCTTATTTTAATCTCTGTTATTCATTCAGAGGCCTTAGTCACTAAGGGCTAAGTTAGAAAATAGGGATCTAAATTGGTGCAGAAGTAAAACTCAAGTATTATTTCTTTAAAACTAAATATTGAAAACTTCTGCTCAACTGATACCTAGTTCTCAAGGTACTTAAGCATCACATGAAGATTTTTTCCAGCTTTAAAGTATCCAAATTTTGAAGTCCTGAGGCTTGATAAAGCTCAGTAGTGATATACTACATGTACAATAGAACCCTCACAAGTTATGTCACTTGCTGGAAGAAGCCACCTGCGAAAGGAACCCTTCAGGCCCCTGTCATCTGAGTTTATTGTCCAGGGCTGAGTGCAGTCTGCATGTGCAAGACCAAAAAGCTTGCAGCAGGCACATCTCTAGTTACAGGAACTGGCGGCTGTCTGGAATGCCACTGGGAAGTGCTGTGAGGCATGCAGGGACCACAGTGCTTGACTAGGTTAGTTCTACTGAGTGTTACAAACCTAAGCAGCAGAGCAGCTGGCAGCTTTTATTGTACCACCGAGTAAGTTCCCAAACTTTTCACACTGCTGCGTATCTCCTGAGAGCACCTGCCCACGGGGCAGGGCCTGCAGAATAATTTGAGTGTGAAAGGGAAACAGTGTCAGATGGGGCAGTGCAAGGGCTAGCAACCATTCAGAAGCCACTCATTGTTGGGGGAAATGGGCTGGAGGCAGTCAAGTGCTAGTAGGAGAAGGTACATCATCATAAAGGTGGTGTCAGGAACAGCCAGATGTGTTGTGGGTGTCTGCATGTACCTACTCCCTTTGTGCTCAGGATGGGTGAACCACCATGCAGCTGTCTTTGGAGACTACCACTCCATTGCTTACATGACCTACTTCCAGCATGGCAGAGCTTTGGTTTTGTTTAAATTAGGTAAAAAGAAAAAGAAAAAGAAAAAAAAAAAACCAGCAGGCTGGATGTGAATCCAGTTCTGCCTCTGCAGCAGTTGTGTTGCCAGCATGGCTAAACCAGTAAGGGCCCCGTTTTGCCCTGTGCCTGGGGCAAGTGCCACTGCTGAGAAGTGTCTGTGTGCCTTTCCTTCTGAGAGCTGCTGGGCTGAACTGCCCAGCACCTTCCCTGAGGACTGTCCTCTATGGCACTGTCTCTCACAGATCTCCTACTGATTGTGCTCAGGAATACCTTGTTGATTAGAGATGAGATGTGAGGGCTGATGGCCCAGGAACCATCCTGCCCCTGCCTTCTGTGTTAGAGTGCTGGAGGGTGCTCACAGGAGCCTGGCTGAGGCCCGACCAGGCAGAGGTGATGCTGGCATGAAAGGGAAGCAATCTAAGGGAAGTGCAGATAATATCTAGCACCACTGAGGTCTGGGTCTGTGTAAATAGTTAATAGATAAGGTTTCAGGAGATAAGTTCTCTAAGATCAAACAAAAAAAATCCTTATTCCTTTTTTTTGTGCACTGCAAATGGTTTCCTTTGTTCAGTTCTTTGTATCGCCTCTGACAGCATCGGCCCTCTACGGGGTGCTGCTTCGGCTCCTTGTTATGCAGCTTTGCATGTCAGGGTTACCTGAGAGGCTCAGCTCTGACTCTCCACCTGGAGCCTGTAACCCTCTACATCAACAAAATTCTTAGAGGTGTCACTTTTCTTTCAGATGCAAAGTCTGTAGCAATTACCCAGGACTTTGTTGCCTTGAGATTTGGTGGCAGTGATGAGCTGCAAGGCAGGACAGAGCTGCCCCCCTCTGTTGAA
This sequence comes from Psilopogon haemacephalus, assembly GCA_013396835.1. Classification (NCBI taxonomy): domain Eukaryota; kingdom Metazoa; phylum Chordata; class Aves; order Piciformes; family Megalaimidae; genus Psilopogon; species Psilopogon haemacephalus. Next base: position 407,323 of record VWZI01011388.1, on the reverse strand, counting down.
TGCATTGGCCAGTACAACAGCTACCTGTCTAGCTTCGAATTTTGGGCCGGTGGCAGTTTCTGCCTCTGCACTGCCAAACGTAGCTCATTACCATGTGTTATATTCACTGTGTGAATGCAGTTAAAGAGCAAAAGGCTGTAATAAATCTCTAGGAAAAGCTGTGTCCCGCGTGAGGTTTGACCCTGCTGCAACGTGGGATTTGTGGAAACTTTTGTACAGGGCTAACTTGGAGGGTCTGGTTGGAGAAGGCTTTGAACAGCTTCAGAAAATGAAGTTAATGAAAAGAATACCCAAAGCCCAGTGAGATCCGGATTTTTCCCTTCTCAGGGAATGTCTTATGGTTGGGTTTTATTTCCACTCCTAATGAAAGAAATAAAACAATCCAGAATGCCCTTACAGAGCACGAGTACAACTAAAATAAATTGTTGGTCAGTCGAGTGATTTGTTTGAAGAAATGCAAAATATTTCATTTAGATCTCAACTGGAAGTAGTATGGAAAACCTTCTGCAATGCAGAACTGGAAATGCCACGCTAAAGATGTGGCATTTAATTTTCAGCAAGCTGATTCTTTTGGCTTTGGCTTCTAAGGGACCATCAGTCAAGATCATCACTCTTAGGCAGATGTTTGGGTGTCACAAACCGGCAGTTCCTGAGAATCTAGACCTAATTGGCTTGTCTCTGAAATACCTAACACTGTCTTCAAATGGTCATCCAGCCTCAGTGAGTGTTGCTGAGAACCTACAGTAGCCAAAAATATCTGAAGCACTCCTACAGGTGAGGGTTTGGAGCTTTTTTCTTGGTCAGCCAGAGCATTTGTATGGACGAAATTATGATTAGGCACAGAAAAGAATCAAACAAGTGTGACTGATTTCTCTCCTGGCCTAGAACTTCTCTTGGAGCTGATATTTCTAACTGCAGTGGAGCAAGGCAGAAGCTGGTGTTACTTTTTGCCAGTCTGATGTAGCTCATCTCCACTTCCACATGTTGACTTCAAGGAAAGCTCTAAAATATTTCTGGCCAACTGAAATGGTGGCCGAGAAGAGGACACATTTGCTGGTGAGGTAAATCCTGGTCGCTGCTCAACTCCAGCTGCAGCTGCTTGCGTTTGTAGCCATTGATTTGCAGCACACCCTGTGTAGCACTGCTCCCTGCTGCCCCACAGCAAGGGAAATCATCTCTCCTATAGCTGCCCACTGGTGTTCCCCAGCGCCGCCTATGGCAGACTGCTGCTCTCCTGGCTGCAGTTAAGCTCAGCGCTGGCTTTTTGCAGTCAATGGAAATTAGATGCAGATAACAGGCATTAATTGGACATTTATTGGAAATAATTTAAATGCTGAGTAGTTCTGACTTAGTTAATGGAAATGGGTGAGTAGGGCAGGGCTGTGACAGCACTGCTGGAATGTCACAGCCATCAATAGGAGCAGTTAGAACTGGCTGAGGAGGAAGGGCTTACTGGTATCTTTGATCTTCTGTCCTTGCCATTGGAGCCATCAGCTAATCCAGACTGTGCTGCCGTGGACTTTGCCTAGAGTACAGGGACAAGAAATTGTTCATAATGTTATAGATGGAAAGTGTCTCCAAGCTGCACTGGGCACTGAAATAATCAATGCAGCTGATCATTCCTAATTACAGGCCTGTATTCCCAGACAAACTGCAGCCCAGGCTGTTACTGATTAAAAGAGGTGCCACACTGCAGACTTGCCTAGCCCTCTAACCAGATTGTTCTTGAATTTCATCTAGTGGAGCTTAGAATTGTACATCTGATTTGAATTACTCCAATGTCTTCGAGATCTGTGTTCCAACCAGATGTGAGAAATGGCTTTGGCTTAGAAAGCTTCAAGGAAGGACCACCAAATAATGAGGAAAACAACCCAACTCTTGTTATTTTTCCCCTACACCTTCAGTATAAAACAGAAAGAAACAGAATTATCCCAAATGATTAACATGACATGGGATGTTGTCAGCAAAATGTCCTCTGTCTGAACACTTTCTGTATCATTTTTCCAGCCCGAGGTTCTCTACTGGGCTTGATAAACCTCTGTAATTGAAGGAATGAGACCTTTCTTTACGCAGGATCACTGTTTACTGTGCTTTCTGCATGGTCTGTCACAGAGCCAGCCCTTTAACTATGCAGAATTTCTGCTGGTTAAGCACCCCTGGCTGCACTAACCTCAATAATTAGCTGGGATGGTGGCATGCAGACATTCTACTGAACCATACCAAAACCACTACATTTGCTTTCTTTTCCTTGTTAGTAAACTACTGGATTTTTAAGTGGAACTTAGTTAACTTTAAAATAAGAGCTGTGAATTAAATTCAAGTGTTCAGTTCTATATGAAGACCATACCTGTTTAAGAGGAAGATCAGGTCATGTGCTACATTCAGTTTTGTTGTCTTTACTTCATCTCTCAGAATAGGGTTTGTACTGCAGAGAGCAGCTCTGGGGAAAGGGACCTGGGGGTTCTGGTAGACAGAAGGATGTGCATGACCCAGCCATGTGCTCTTGTGGCCAAGAAGGTCAAGGGCATCCTGGCATGGATTAGAAGGGCTGTGGTAAGTAGGGCCAGAATGGTTCTCCTCCTCATCTACTCTGCCCTGGTGAGGCCACATCTGGAATATTGTCCCCAATTCTGGGGCCCTAAGGGAACTGCTTGAAGGAGTCCAGCACAGAGCCCTCAAGCTGCTGCAGGCAATAGAACATCTCCTGTGAGGCCAGGCTGAGGAAGCTTGGATGTCAGGACAAGAGGCACTGGGGGCAAGCTGGAGCAGAGGAGGTGCCTTGGGAACAGAAGATAAAACTTTTTCCCTGTGAAGGTGCTGAAGCCCTGGAGCAGGCTGCCCAGAGAGGTTGTGGAGTCTCCTTCCCTAGAGACATTCAAAATCCACCTGGGTGTGTTCTGCCCTGGGTGATCCTGCTCTGGCAGGGAAGTTGGACTGAAGAATCTTTTGAGATCCCCTCCAAGCCCTAACATTCTGTATGATTTTGTGATTTCCTGGTTTTCAGAAGATTCTGTGACCTGCAGAGGACAGCCTCTATTCCTGTGGCATTCTCACTGGTGAACTGGGGATGAAAGGCAAAAACAGACAATAATAAGCAAGGTAAGTTTATCTGTAAAGGTTGGAAACACTTCTAAAGCTCTGTTGGACATAGCACTGAAAAGCTGAAAGGATTAACTGGTTTGGTATGCCATAGACAAGGTTTAATACTGGTATGTACATTCAGCTAGTAGTAAAACCAAAGGAACTGTGCTGTCATAGATAGGTAGGTTACTGTTGGCTCCCAGAGATACCTTCTGTGCTGATCCATGAGAAATCCAAGTTGTACAGAGACAATGTTTCAAGTACTGAAAATGACTGGAAAATTGCCATTATTCCTTTTAGTTATACCTGGTGATTTGTTCTGGAACCTACAATCCTGACCTTGATATACTGCACAGAAAACCTTCATTTAAAAGAGATTAAGGTTGGCTATGTGTGATAAACCAGCTTAACATAACCTCTCTAGGAAGAGGCTAAGTTGGTGTGGGTCTCCCACCCACTCCCTTTCCCTGCTGGTGGCCACTATGGTGCTTTGGAGAACTCCTGCAGCCAAGTGCCAACTGCAGGTCCTACGGATGAGCCTCCTCGGGGCTCAGAGATGTCTTATGAAGACCTGCAGGTCACTGGCATTGTTTGGGATTCCCAGATGTGATGCCAGTGGTGCTTAGGGCTGTTGCTTAGTGGTGGACTTGGCAGTGTTAATGGTTGGACTTGATGACCATAAAGGTCTGTTGCACCCTTCCAGCTCTGTGACATGCTCAAGGGCAGTACAGAGCTGCTTTATGCAGGGCTGAGCCTTCTGTGAAAGGCATCACTGGGGAGGTGATGCCTCCCACAGGTGATTCAGCCACTCTGAATCCTGTGGTCTCAGAGGGCAGAGGCTTGCTAACACAGGCTGGCTTCTGAGCTTGGCCAGGGCTGTGTGGGGCTCCTTGCATCCTCTCATCTGATCCAGTAAAGACTGGTTCTAGCCTGGGGCTCTTCAGCCTAGAGAAGACTTTGAGGAGACCTTGGAGTGGCCTCCCAGTATTTGAAGTGGGCTACAGGAGGGCTGGGGAGGGACTATTGACATGGTCTTGAAATGGCAGGACAAGGAAGAATGGGTTTAAACTGGAAGGGGGGAGACTGAAAGTGGATGTTAGGAGGAAGTTCCTTGAAGTGAGGGTAGTGAGACACTGGCACAGGTTGCCCAAGGAGGTTGTGGCTGCTCCCTCCCTGGAGGTGTTCAAGGCCAGGCTGGGTGAGTCCTTGAGCAACCTGTTCTACTGGGAGGTGTCCCTGCCTTTGGCACAGGTGGCTTGGAACTGGAGGAGCTTTGAGGTCCCTTCCAACCTAAACCATTCTGTGATTCCATGATGTGTTGAGTGCCCAAACTTCATACCAAGTGTGGTGTCTCTGTCTCCCAAAGTGGTGGTCAGATCGGTTCAGGGGGTAAAGAGCCAAGGCTGCCGGCAGGTCTGTCTAGTTCCCTGAGTGTGAATTAGAAACCATGAAGGGCACCAGGATCTCTGCTCCAAACAGAAGCAAAATGCTAAGAATGAAAAGTTTCCTACATACAGCTCTCAAATGACCAAACTGCCTTAGCCTTGGTCCTGACTGTGGCTCCTGTCCAGTTGGAAGTTTGGGCAGAGATGGACATTTCTGCTGCAACTTCCTTTGTGCACGTGCACCTGGGGTTGTGAAGTGCTTGCATCGTCACTGAGGCTTTTGTTGCAGGTTGGGTTAAGCCCTGTTGCAAATGGTAGGTTTAACCACCGCCCTTCTCTCCCTGCAGGAGACAGCTCAGCACATGTTTCTCCCAAAACAAAGGCAAATGGAAGGTTGCTCAGGAATTTCAGAGATCTGGGTGGGGAGCCCTGCAGAGTTTGTTTTGGGCAGGGATGCCTGTGGAAAGGAGACAGAGGGGACTGAGCAGCAGAAACAGAGCTCAGAGGCAGACTGGGAGAAGAGGTGCAGAGTCTGCAGGAGCTGTGCTGCACAGCTTTGAGAGGAGCCTGGAGAGAGGGATTTAAGTCCCAGCTTTGGGAACACAAACAAGGAATGCTTCTGCCATTACCTGAGCCAGGGTAGGTGATTCAGCAGCAGTTCCAAAGCAGGCAGCACTATCTCCAGTGCTGTACACAACTGCAGTCATCCCAAGGGACAAAAGCCTGTGAGTAAAACATACACAAGAAGAACCAAGACTTTGACTTACCTAGAGTCTTGAGAGGCTTGACCAAAAGCACCTTTAACCATCAGAGAGCTCTGAAGGTCTGTTTGTCAGACCAAACCACTGTCAGCTTCCAGAAGTCCTTACAGGGCTGCTTTCATACGAATTGAAATTCACTCTTTGAAAACTCCCAGATAGCTCAGTCTCTGCTAGGAGATAATGTTGGTGAGTTCTGCACACAGCCCAGACAAAGAGCCTGAGACCTTCTGCAGTTAATGAATGGGTGTATTTGAACAACATGATAACCAACACTGCAACAGGCTTGGGACTGCTTAAGCAAGGCACAGTTGTAACAAGAGCCTTGGGAGCTTTACCTGTGCTAGGACAGCAGATGTGGTTACTCAGAGATTCTGGTAGGATTTTCAAACTCGTATAACTGCACTTCATTCCTGTATATTTCAGCTGGGGCCAGGGTCCTTATCATTGCTAACACAGGGATTTATAGCACTTTATTCCCTTTGGCATTCATATGGAAGGCCACGGAGCTCTGGCTCCCAGACTGGCTGATATAAAGATAATCATCTTTGAAGTGAACTTCCTAGGAACCAAGTCCTCCTCCAGCTGCAGGCAATGGAAATGCTATCGCTGGCTTCAGTGGTAGTAAATCTCTGCTTCAACATTTTCTATGGCACCTTTTCCTGGAACAGATGAATTTCCTTGAGCATTCATTACTAATTGCCTGCATTTTGGGGGGGGGAGTGGTTATTGTTGAATGAGACTTGTGTTGCTCCTTACTTAAGGAGGACTCTACCTCGAGCACACCTTTTAAATATTGGACTTGCTTATCAGCTATCTCCTTCATCTTCTTTTACCCACCCATTTAAAAGGGAAATGTGTATGGTAGGAGCTTTGGCAAATAGTTTATAAATTACAACTTTTATTGTTATTTTTGGTGATGCAGAGAGAGAAGTCTCATTTCAGCAATTGGGTTCTCACACCATGCTACAGGGCAACATGACTTCAAATGCCAGAGACGCCAACCCCAAGAATGAGGACTATAGGATGGAGATGCACATTGGTTCCTCAGAACAGCACTGCCAGGGCACCACTCTTCACTCTTGCTGAAGTGCCTGCATAGGGGCTGGGTTTTTGCTCTCCTCTTGTGCTCTGTGCTATAGCTTCTCTCATCTCACATTTATTTAAAGGCAGTTTGCCCTTGATTCCCAGCCACACACACACATCTGATACCAGAGTGCTCTATTTTGTCCTTCCTGGGCACAAGCCTACAAAGTGTTGATGTCGAGGTGAGATGAGGATGCTCAGCACTACACAAAGCCAGGCCCTAAGCAAAAGGCAAATGTAATGTTTCAGCAAGTGTGAGTAACAAATGGACAGGGTGAAGGTGGTGATTAAAGGCTGTTACAAATACACATTGGGTATTGCAGTCCTGTTGTTCTTGTGAATAGTTTCTTCACAGAGTACCTCTGGTACTCCTGTCATGTACTGGTAATGTTCCCATGCTGATCCTTTACATACTGTTTTGGTTTCATGTTTTTCACCAAGGGAAAGCACTGACCTCTACTGCAGCGTTTGTCCTGACTCCCTCCTTCACCAGATTTCACATCACAGAGGGCACCAGGAATGGAGCTCAACTCACCTAAGGCGAAGGTAGGAAGGCATTTAGCTACGCAACGGATGAAGGCCTGCAATAAAACATTTATGAGTTACTTGAACTTTGAAGCAATAAAGTGTTAAAGAGGGTTGTTTGGGGTTTTTTTGTTTTTGGTTTGTTTTTTTGGGGAGGGGGTGTTTGGTTTTGTTTGGTTGGTTTGGTTTTGTTTTTTCCCCCAGGTCCTTCAGGCCAGGAACTGTTTGCAATACACAGAGCACACTTGGGATCTGACTGCTCTTATGCTTGCCTTTTGCAGAGCTCTGTGTTCATATCTTTCCTGATCTCTGTGAATGTGACAGAGTGCTGCAGAGTGAAGCATGATGCAGTGACATGAACCTCTCTCAGCGATTTTCAAAACATGCAACCCATAAATCACTCACCTTAACCTAGGCCCGAATTTGCATGAAGCTGGGGGTCGTGTGTCTCAGAGGCTACCTTACCAAGAGTCCAACCAGTTCCAGCTGTGTGAAGCACATAGCAGAGTTCTAAAGGTAGATTTCAGATGGCTTCAGGGTTTGTAATGGATGCTTTGCACAGCTGTAATGATGAGTGGGTGAGGAGAGTGAAGAACGAATGAAGTGTGGGTGGTGGAAATATTCAGCAGGCATGTCGTGGCCAGGGGAGGAGGTGCAGGGGCCTCCCAGCCTCTGCCCTGGGAAAGGCTCCCTGGACATGGGTCCCACTTATTTATTTATTTCGGCTCTGACACATTCCCGTTAGGAAAGCAAAAAATGTGAAATGGATACCATGGCCTTTGAAAGCAGAGAGCTGACTGCGGCTGAGCAACAGAGCCGGCTTAGAATCTGTGTCCAAACCTGTGGCTGCCTCTTGGGTTTCCTCAGCTATTTTATGGCCCATTTTCAAAGATTTCTGTAAAACCAGGCCAACAATGTCTGCATCCTCTACCACATCAGTGAAAAATTGGACCCTGTTTCAGAGTCATGTAAATTCCTTCTACAAGAAACATTTACATGTTGCAAAGTGTAAATTTAGCAGAGCGCTTCAGGGGCTGTCTTTGGCCCTGCTTCATCTCCCTTGTTGCATTGCAGTTGCCACAGGGATGGTTGGCTGAGAGCTTTCCATTAACGACCAGGAAAGTGAGCAGTGCCTGTAACCCAGCAGTGCAAAGGGTTCTTTCTTCAGCCATCAGCTGGTCACAGAGCTGGTATGATAAATCCATCCTTACTCTTCTGTATTTTCATGGGAACTCACCTGTAAGTGAACATCCCCAGAGCCTAGGTCATCTTCTTTAGTGTATCATACACAATCATAAAGGCTGGAAAAGACTCCCAAGACCATTGAGTCCAGCTGTAACCCAGCTACCCTTACCACTAAACCACAGCCTGAAGCACCGTAGCTACAGCTTCTTGAACACCTCCAGGGATGGGGACTCCAGCATCTCCCTGGGCAGCCTGTTCCAACCTCTCACCACTCTCTCAGTGAAGAAGTTTTTCCTAATGTCCAGTCTAAACCTCCTCTGGCACAACCTGAGCCAGTTTCCTCTCATGTCACTTACTGCTTGGGAAAAGAGCCCAACACCAACCTCACTCCATCCTGCTTTTTAGGTAGTTAGCACCATAAATGTAATAAAGCAATCTTCCGACTTCTTGGCTCTTCACACTTGTTGTTTTCTAGAGAAGTTTTGCATACATAAAATATACACAACAACTTTCATGTCTAAGGCCTTAGCAGTTGAAGTGCAGTCTGCCTCTTTATTGGCAGCAGATTTTTACAGTTAGGGCTCGATTGGACTGGGAAATATTAAAAATGTGTTGACTAACACATTGTTAAAAATAAAAGATGTGTAATGTCTAAGTAACGCCAGAAATTCATGCTCCAGGTTGAATGGCTGCTCGTGGCCCACAGCTGCAACCACAGCTGATAGAAGGGATGAAAAAACACTGCTCCACTGCTGCTGCTGCTGAGCATAGAATGAAATACAGAATGGTTTAGGTTGGAAGGCACCTCAAAGATCATCCACTTCCAACCCCAGCCATAGGCAGGGACACCTCCCACTGGCACAGGTCACTCAGGGCCTCATCCAGCCTGGTCCTGAACACCTCCAGGGAGGTTGTGGATGACAGAATCACCAAATGTGATCTTTGGTCACATTCTGTAATTCTGTGCTCCACAACCTCCCTGGGCAACCTGTTCCAGTGTCTCACCACCCTCACTGGAAAGAACTTTCTAACATCCAGTTAAAATCTCCCCTCTGCCAGTTTAAACCCCTTCCTCATCCTGTCATTACAAGACCTTGTCAGCAGTCCCTCCCCAGCCCTCCTGTAGGTTCCCTTCAGATGGTGTCATGCTGGGGTACAGCGATGGCTCCCCTGAAGTCTGGGGCAAGCTGGGTGGGTTGTGTAGGCGCAGAGCATGTCTTCCCTTACAGAACAATGGAGCCATTCACTCGAGAGAGGAGCAGGACTTTCAAAGTTATTTTTCAGCCAGATTAAGGAATTAAAAAAAGAAGTCCTTAAAGCAGGGCAAGAAGGAGTGCCATTGCTAGCTGTCACGTTGGAGGCTGTAAGGAAAGCAGTGGAAAGTCGAGGCGTGCCAGCCTTCCGCTGCTGTCTGCTACAAGAGCCTGTAAGTGACACTCGACCAGGAGAGAGCTTTAGGCACAGCTGATCTGCAGCTCGAAGAGAGGCAACGCAACGATGGCGACACCGGGGGAAGTGCCTTCAGTCCAGCTCAGGAACATCTGGTTTATTGCAACAATAACTACTGTAATTATATCACTGCTGGAAAAGCTGCTCTAGGTTAGGTTAAGTTTGTGGTTTCTATAATAAACAGTGCTTTGGAGGAGTGGGGGTTTCAGTATTTCAGCCATGTCAGATCACACTGAACCGAGCTGTGATTTGATGCAAAAATAACAAAACATGGACAACATAAAAGCATTATTTCTAACCATACACTGCTTGAGATATACTCTTGGTTGAGTCCTCATTATAGCAAGTGGAAGGTATGCCAAGGAAGCAAATTGTTGGCTGACTGACCATATTTTACTGATAAAAACTAAAGAAGTCATTTTTTTGTCAGTTGGAAGTAGGCTTATTAATACTTCTAGTAATACGTATTGCTGTAATAAATAAACAAGCGTCCCACAAAGGACTTTGTTCTCACTTTACCTACAGGGAGAACTAAGGAAGTGGCCTTAGGTCAAGGAGCTGCTCAGTGGTGAAGCATCTCCTAGGAAGAACACAGTGGATTTTTGCAGCTGAATGCCTGTGTGCTGGAGCTCACTACCCAGCTGCTGGATTATTTCATTAGCCATTAAAAATGAAGTGCTCCAACCCCAGCACAATGCTTTGCTAAAGGATAGCCTGAGTCCAGACAAGCCTTGCTGCAGCAGAACCAACTGGGCTCTCTCAGTGGCCAGGTGTATTTCCTGACTCACACAGCAGCAAGACACGAGCATGTGCTTTCTTGGCAGCAGAGTGCATTCGCTGACCCTCCCTCAGCAACAGGATGGGCTGGGCCTTGCACATGGACATTTTCTCACAAAGCAGAGATGAACCAGTGGGTATTCTGCTGCCAGGCTGTGTGCATTCAGCTTGGCCTCTGCCCTCAACGTCCCCCAACTCTACACAAATGCAGTGTACTAACAAGGTCTGAAAAAGAATGGGTTGAGATCTTGCTGACAGGGGACATTGGGAGGTGTCGCTCCATGTGGATGGATTGGTTACTGTAGAAAGGTGCAATGGATCCCAAAGTGCCTCAGCCCTTTGGGAATGTAAGACTGCTGGAGAGAGAGAGGTGTGCTGATGGTAGTTTGCATCTATACCTCCATCTTTGTAAAAAGGCATGGAGTGACAGGATGAGGGGAGATGGCTTCAAACTAGAAGAAGATGGATTTAGATTAGGAAGAAATTTCTCCCCTTGAGGATGGTGAGACTGGAGCAGGTTGCCCAGAGAAGTCCTGGAGGTTTCCAACCCTTCAAGTGTTCAAAGCCAGGCTGGACAGGGCCTTGAGCAACCTGGTGTAGGAGGAGGTGTCCCTGCCCATGGCAGGGGTGCTGGAACCAGGTGATCTTTGAGGTGCCTTCCAATCCAACCCACTCTCTGGTTAGCTCTTGGTTTGAAGGGTTTGCTGCTGTGTGTTCAGTGCCACACGTCTGTGCACAGTACATCAGCTGCCAGAATTTGCATGTTTGGTGTCTGCACCATTTTAACAACCAGCTCAGGATTCTTGCATGTTCCCACTGGCAAAATATTACCCAAGCAAGATTCAACTTATACTAAACATGCATGTGTGGATTTGTGTGTGCTGCAGACTTACAGTTTATGAATGCAGGTTAAACATTATCTTCAGTTTTATCTCCTGCAGCTAGAAGTTTCTACCAGCTTGGAATGGAAATGATCCCTGTGCTTCAATACAGACAGGGTAAAATAAAGCCAGAATTCCACTCAGTTTTTCTGGCTGTCACTTCAAATTAATGGAGTGGAAGCTGCATCACACTCAAGTGGTAACTAAACCATGCTGAAAGCAGAGCAGTGAATTTCTGATGGATGTGTTTATTATATAAGTGATCATCCTACGGATACTTTTGCTTTATACCTGGCCCTGGGTTTATTTCATAATCTTTGACTGTAGTGATTTCCACAAATTGCTTAATTCCCTGTGGTTTTGTAGCAAAAAGGTTAATTCAGAACTACAAGTGGAAGAACAGGTCATCAACTGATGACAGCCATCACTCCCCTGCATCAAGAGAACTACACAACAATCTACATGAGCTGAAGCATGGGAGAGTTTATCTCCAAGATATGTAGAAAATAGGAATGGCCTGATGCTGAAACTGGTGAGGCATAAGCTTGAGGCTTGCCCTGCTCTCAGGCTGAATGCCAGCTCCAACTCTGATCTGGTCCTTCAGTCAAAGGTAAATGGTTTGCAAGCTGCTGGCAACGGCACTGGGCATGCCTTAACCATGCTAGCTTTAAAATACCACCTCGAAGGGGGATGAACCCTTCACCTTTCTTTTTTGGGATGATAAAAATTCTACGTCTCTGCTCCTGCCTGCCGAGGCACTGAACCTTGGAAGAGGCAGAATATTGCCTGGCTAATGTGAAGTGTCCTCAGATGGCTTTCTTGTCACTGGCTCTAGATAGCTTCCAGCAGCAGGCACTCATTCAAACAGAGGAGGTAAGGTACTGCAGACTTTCCTTCAGTTTAGGAGTTGTCAGCCCTGAAATGCTGACCTGCCTCTCCTAGCACTCCAGGCTGGGGCTGGCCTATTCACTATAATCCATACCTTGCACGATTCCATATATAGGCTAAAGGAAAAAGGGAAATGTTTTGATTTTGCTTTTTTAAATAGTTAAAAAAAAAAAAGGAGGATATCAAATATCTGACCAAAACATGATTTTAAAAGCCCAAACCACCCAGAAGATTTAATTTCCAGTGTTCTGGCCTTTTCTCTGTTTTTGCAGTGTTTGCTTTGTACATGCAGACAGCAGAGAATTCTGTGGTGGGCTGACTTCCTCCCATGGTGTTCCTAAGTCATCACCCATTGGTTCAAGCCCCTTTCATCTCTGCTGACCTCTTATCAGAATTCCTTGTGCCAAGCATGGTGCAAGCTCATTTCCAGTGAGAAATAATTACTGGCACTGGCTTCTAGTGTTTGCAGCATGAGAAGGATGGGACTGCAGCTGGAACCATGGGAGAGTCCTGTTTCCTCTGCAGACAGTACTGCAGATGTTCCCCTTGAGCACTAGGGGCTTACTGGGCTGGAGGCTTTTTCAGCCTGCTGCTGTTGAATGGAAAGCTCTCTTTTTTTTCTGAATAAACTGGATAAAAAGGGATTTTAAGTGAGGCAATGAGGTTTGGCAGCCACAGCAGAGATCTGGGCTATTTACAATGATCTGCTCTCCTCAGACCCCACCTGGAGCACTGTGTGTAGTTCTGGAGCCCCCAACACAAGAAAGACATGAAACTGTTGGAGCCAGTCTAGAGGAGG
>VWZI01011388.1:264021-394255 GCA_013396835.1 Psilopogon haemacephalus | reverse complement strand
GGAGGTTGTGGCTGCTCCCTCCCTGGAGGTGTTCAAGGCCAGGCTGGGTGAGTCCTTGAGCAACCTGTTCTACTGGGAGGTGTCCCTGCCTATGGCACAGGTGGCTTGGAACTGGAGGAGCTTTGAGGTCCCTTCCAACCTAAACCATTCTATGATTCTGTGATTCTGTACCATGTAGGTGTTGCTGCCAGTGACAGCTTAGGGTGAGAGTGTTTAATTGTGTCCTCATTTGTTAAGTGTTTGTTTCCCTGTGCTGGGCACATCCAATTTTGCTGTCTAAGATTAACTGACACTTAGGTGGATCTTTGCTGGTGTCTCCCAGCATTGTCTGTGCCATAGCAGCACCTGGAATTGCTGTGATAACATGCTAAATTAAAGTTAAGTCTTTCTAGCTGGCTGGTTTTGTTCATGTCTTTTCCTTCCACTCCTCCCATTCAGAAATCTCCCTCCCGTAGCCTCCAGAGAGCAGCCCACAGGGGAGAGCTCATTTTCCCTTCACCAGAAAGCATCGCTGTCCTCCCCGTGCTCTCCTGTGGTGCCTTTCCTCTCTGGCCCAGCTCCTGCAAGGCTGCTTCACCCTGGAGGAGCTTTCCCACATGCTGGATTGTCAGGGGACCGCCTGACCGTGGTCAGTGGTTTGTGTGTGTGGACACGTAGGCGGGAAGGGGCAGAGAGGCCGCGCTGGAGGAGAGCACAGCGACTGCAGGAGGGGAGGCCTGGACCAGATCCGGGTTTGTGGGTGAGGAGCTGGCTGCTGGCCTGCCAGGGTTGGGGGGCTCTGCAGACAGCTACCCGTGAAGGCAGTCAAAATAAAGTAACAGGTTCTCACGCTGCAGCCCTCGGGTTGTGAAGGGCTTTGTCTGTCTCCTGACCACCTGCATGCCAAGTTTGTCATCTGTTCCCGTCCGCTGCAGTTGCCTGCTAAGTGTCTACCAACAGGATACCTGGACCTGGGAAGTTATCCCTGCAGACACTTCAGGCTGCTTCTCACCTGCAGCATGCTGAGAGCTCTTCAGCTTGGTCGGTTTTGAGCGTGCCTCCCTTCCTGGTTTCTCACAAATAAATCTGGGCTGCAGGGATTGCCACAGACACTACCCAGCAGTCCCAGGGCTGGCATTCAGATACAGCCTGTGATGAGTCTGAGCCTATGGTTGGGATCCACCTTTCATGGGAAGCTGTGAAATTCTGCGTTCCTGCTGCTGAGAGCCTGCAGCCCACAGAAGTGGCAGGTGGGGCAAACCCCTGTCTGCCCAGCAGCACCACAGGCTGCAGGACACAGATTTCCACCATCCCTGGCTAACTGAGCAATAAAGCAGCTCGCAGCGTGGGAGTTTTCTGTGCCGTTCCCTGTGTCTGTGCAGGCTGTAGCCAAGTGATGGCTGGCAGTGCCTCCTGATTTTTGTAGCTGAGATGTATAAACACAGCAAGCCTGAGATAGTATCTCACAGTGTAATTCTTTTGCATCCCTAGGCACTGACAGGGGCTGCTTTGTAACTACTGTGCAAGTTCAGACCTAAATGAGAACCCCTGGAGTGCACCCACGTGGTACCTGCAGCACCAGGTGCTCTGACTGGGCCTGGTCTTCTGCTCTGCCAGTGTCAACCCTCAGTGCTCATGTCCCTCCGAGATCACCAGAGGCTCAGAACAGGCAGCATCATTTAGAGGTACAAAGTACATCAGCAGATCTGGTTCCCTGGCTGGCTCAGGTTCAAATCAAGGCTATTGATATTGTCTTTAAGTCAATACCTTAGACCTTCGGTCACAAGAGGTTAGATAAGATTAAAGAACTAAGGTTTTTTTTAATCTATTGAATATTAAAAATGGCCACTTCTGGCTTTTCATTCACACCATCTGTTGTTAGCAGGTTGTACTGGCAGTTTCAGGACAGATGAATAATTGTTCCTGATTTTGGCACACCGAAAGGTTAAAGATAAATCTTTAGCCACGCAGCAGAGTCCCCAGCCATTGATTTCTCTAAGAGATTTTGGCGACTTGGAAAGCAAAGACATGGTATGAGCCTTCCTAGAATTACTTCTCCCAGCCACATGTGATATAAATAAAACCAACCTCAAGAATCTGGCTTAGAATATGGAATAACATTGTGCTGCAGCCTTTCTGCTGTTTACCACAGCAAACGCTGAATTACAGGCGTCGCTCTACATAACATTTCAATCTCTCAGTGGTACCCACAGCTCTCAACACTCTTGTTGCTTTCCCACGTTCACCACAACTTGCCAGCAACATTTCAGAACAGAGCAGGCATTCTGCAGCAACCTCTCTGCATGGAGAAACGTGTACACAGTACGCAGCTGTATCTAAGGCACAGCATAACCCCCAGCTACAGCATCCTTACCGTGTTCTGGGGTGCCCAAGGATTACGACGTCCAAAGGTTCCCCTGACCTGGGGATCTGTGGTGTAGAGGCAGTGCTGTCAGGTCCCGTGGGGCTGAATTGCTGCCTCAGTTCCCAGTGGTGTTCCTTCTGGTGAGCCTCAGTGCTGAGGAAGTAAGAATGTAGGTCATACAACTCCGTTAGGTTTCTGCTTTGAGAATAATCTGGCTAAACAAAAGTCCAACCTCAGGCCAAAATGCAAATTGAGGGAGACTGAAGAAGGGAGCCTGCAGAAACTTCCCAATCATCTGAAGTTTAAGAATGACCAAAACTGCTAACTGAAACCAGTGCAAGGGCCAAAGATGAGCTCTTCAGATGCTGATATCTGGGCTTAGTGCACAAACAGCCAACAAGGGCCAGATTGCAACACAGGCAAAGAGCTATGTCGGGTTGACAGGAGTGTTAAAAACACCAAGCACCAGGGACTTTAGACAGGATCAAAATCGCACACAGCAACTCACCCTTTGGGCAGAATGCAGATTTTTTGGGCAAGTTCTTTCTTTATTCCTTTCATAAAGTGTCGTCTTTCTGGCTACTGTAACCAAACTTTTCAAGAGAGCATCTGGCAAATAAAGGTAAAATGCTGCACACCTCTGAAAATCTGGGCATTATAGGATGCCCAACTGCAAGCTGAGCTCTTCTAGCCAGTTTCTCACACCGTGCAACCCCTGGAGGACAGGGGATAGAATCCTGCATCTGAGAGCATCTGTGGGAGGGTGCTGCAGCAGGGAAGAGGGACAGAACTTAATCGCAGGATACCAGGACCAATTTAGAGGTGGGGGAAACTGACCCAGCCCACTCTTTCCAGCCTTCTCCTGAATCCTGGGTTTACCCAGTCTTGCTGGAGCCTCCCACCAGTCTAGCCTTTCCCTGGTGTGGAAAAGTAACTGGGGGAGCTGGACCATAACGACAGCTGAGGCCAGCAGAGGAAAGGGCTGGGAGTATCGCTGGCAGCAGAGCTGGGAGTATCACATTTCCAGTCGGTGTTGACTGGAAATACATTACAGAGAGTTAATGAAGAGCGAGGGAGGAACAAGCATGAGGGTGGTGCTAGCGGGGAGTGAGCAGTAAAGGTCCCTCTCTGGTGGAAGAGAGGGAGCAGGAATGGGAAGACAGGACATCTGAGAAAAAAATAAAAGGACTTTCATGTAAGCTTTCCTCCTGTTTTATGAAAAGTTTATACAATGCTTCTCAGTCTGGGGGTTGGGGGTGTGGGGGGCAGAGTCCTACAGAGTAGCAGGCTGGCCTCAGTCCTGCATCCACTTTGAACTGCTGGTTTTGATCTGTGGGCCTTTGACAGTTTAATTTGAGGGTCAAAGAGCCTCCTAAATACACAGAAATTACCTTCACAACGTTTTGGAGGCCTGGGTATTACCATCTTCATTTGAGTTAATGGCTACCTAACTCCTCCAGAGCCACAGGGCAAGGAAAGAACCCAGGGATCCCAGCTCACCATCACATGCTCTGCACACCAGCAGGACACTCCATTGCCACATGACCCCGTGCTGGGCAGAGTGGCCGACGGATGCTTTTCCTTCCTGGAAGCCAGTCAGTAGCAGTGTCCACTGGCAGCCTGCATGGCCAGATCACTCTGTGGTCAGCGTAGGAAAGGTTACTCATTCTTCTTTTGGGACTGCAGCAAATCTCTGCAGGAAAAGTGGCCAGCTAGAAAACAAAAAACACGCCTCAGATAAAGCTAAATGATTTAATTAAACATTAGCTTAACTCTCCCCAAAGCCAGTTGGGAAAATGCCACAAGCATGTGCAAGAGATGGATGTCTGTGGATGGACCTCCACAACCTCTTTCACAGCCTTTTCTGTAACACCAGTGCAGGCTTAGACAAAAAGTAGTCTTGTTCTTTTCAAGGCAGCATGCAGTACAGCCAGGAAGGATTAGTCATCAGAGATTTTTGGTAGTTGTAGTTTGGAACCCCAACTGGAGTGTTTGCTTTGTACAAAGCTAATAAAAGCTAAAAAGCTCTAAATCAAGGACTGGCCACTATCTTGGTCAAATCTTGTTTCTTTTCAAAATAGCTTTTAACTAAACTATCTGTTAGGAGAAGTTTTCCTTTTTACGCCCTCACAGCACAAGACAGATGCAAAAGAAACAACCCTTCCCTCTTCCCTGAGGAGCTGTAACCACGTTGGCTTTTCAGCAAGATTTTGCAGGGTTTCTTATTAAAATATATTCTCAATTAATTTTTAATGGGGGGAAAAAAAGTTGTTATTTTTTGTAACCAAAACAGAAGAGATGTAAAATTCAGAGGGTTTGTACCCTCTAGAATGAAATTGAATTTATTTTTGTGGCTTGGCCTGAAAAACCTATTTGACAGTTGTGTGAAACAATACCTGGATTTCCTTGGCCACTCACAATGGTTCATCCATCCTGCAGGTCTCTGCTTTCTGGTCACTTTGGCCAGATGAGAGTCATTTGGGCTTTTGTGCACAAGTAAGATTTGCTTCTCCAGTCAAGACAATTTTCTGCAAAGTGTTTAAGAGGTGAGTCCAAGTGGTTCTGTGCATTCTGATTCCCTGAAATGAATCATGGAAATTGTGTGCTGTTATTAAGTGCTGTACAGCCACAGTGGCTATAAAAACAACGAAGAGACTCCGGGGTAGTGACATAAATCTTCAGCTGGTGCTAATCAGCACTGCCCCACTGAACTGGAGAGAGCTGCAGGGACTGAAATGAAGGCAGATCTTGACAAGGATTGCAGTTTGTTCTCTGCACTAAAGGGACAGGCTTTGCCCTGAAAGCCACACTTCTGTGGGGCTTTTCAAGCAGGCCTTCTCAAGTGTGAGGCAGTGTGGAGAACAATGTAGAAGATGTGGTGGCTAAAGGGTGGACACAGGTGAGAATCAGCAGAAGTCCAAGACACTACATGCTAGGGCAGGTACCAAGGCTCCCCCAGTGAGTACTGACTTGAGATGAAGCTGCTCTCTCCTAGGTTCTCACTGTTCTTTGCCTCTTCCTGTCCATGCTGCCTTTTTGTGTCTAGATGGTCATCTGCCCCCTTCAAAACCTCTGTGGGGTTAAAACTCCTTTGGTAGAAGGTCAGGTGCTTTAACACTGTGCAGCCTCCTGACTCAGCTTTTACATCTGCTGGCAAATGGTTTGTAGTGGTCTGGTGGCACCTGGGGCAGCTTCTCTTGTTAGGAACACCAGTAACACTGACTTAGCTGCCAAGACTAATCCTTGAGGATGAGGAGATCCCATGTTCTCTGCTCAAATTCACTTGCTTGTCAATACTGAGGCTAAAATGGATCAAGCCAGGAACGTAAGGAAGAGTGACTTCAGAGACATTTATTAGCTTTCTTGCTCTGTTTCTTGTTCCCTAGCTGGACTGGGTCCCCTGTACTGCTGAGGGTCACTGAGCCCCTGCTTATTCACTTGGCAGCTCTCTCTTCTCAATGCCACATCAAATCTGCATGGGTGTTCAGAGCAGCTCACAGAATTTGCTCCTCCTGGCCCTAAATTACTCCCCTGAACCAGATCCTGTACAACTGCAGCCAGCACACTGTGCAAGCTGACAAAAGCCTAGTTCAGCTGCTCCCAGTAGCTCCCCACCACTGGCTAGCAAGCAGTGATGGCTTACCTGAAGGGTGGGTCTGTCTTCAGCATCACACTGTCACACAAACTCATGAGCAGTGAGTCTTCAGAGTAGGTCAGTTTAATTCAGGCCGTAACATGTCTGTTGTTGCCAGCTCTGCAAGCTGCCCTTTCCAGTGTTAATTTGCTCAAAGAGTAGAATGCTGTTGTTGATGAATGCACCCGTTCCAGGCACCTTGCCTTGCCTTGCTTTGCTTGAGGATTTTGAGGCATTTCATAACAGTGCTCTTACATCACTGCAGTCAGTCACAACGTTGGCCATGGTGAGGTAAAGTTTGGCTTTCCCATTTGCATTTCCTCTCTATTAGCCAACATTTTCCTTCTGCAGTTACCAACATTTCAAACCATGCACACTGTGGTGGGGAATGGCAAAGGGAAGATTTCAAAGTGTCACTAGGGCAGGGTGACCATGTCCTACCTCTTCATAAATGATGACCAAGGCTGTGTCAGAATGGGGCATGGAGCAGAGGCACAGGGAGGGTCTGACGCTTCCAGCACTGCTCCCCACAGGTCAGCTGCCCTGCCTGTGCTACCGGGACAGCTTGGAGCAGACCTCAGGCTGCTCCAGGAAATGGCTAAGCAGCCTCATGGCCTCCAGTTGCAGCAGCAGGATAGCAATGCTCAAGATAAAAAACTGAGCTAGGAGTTATTTCTATGACTGCCATTCTGCCCCAGTGTGGCCACACAAAGGCCTCTCTCTGCCTGCCATGCAGGCACTGCATTCCCCACGCATTCTTGCAGCCTACACCACATCCCTGAACAATAGGCAGCCTTCTCTCCTTTGCCTGCCTAGTTTCTGTGAACAGCACTCTGTTGACAACCAAGCCTGTTCTCACTCCTGAAGAATTCCAAAAATTGAGCAATATAAGGACAGCCTGTGACTTGCAGGAGGCATCCCAAAGCATCCCATTTCTAAAACTGGGGCTGGCTGCTTCTGTTTTGGTTTTGTTTCCATTTCAAAGGAAACCTGCAAAAACGCAGTTCCCCTGAAAATCCATCTCCAGAGCAGAGAGCTCTCCAAAAGCAGCACCACCAATGGCACTGATGTGAAAACACGAGAGGGACTTGTCCTCTCCCACCACTCTGAAACAGCCTTCCCCCACTAAACCTGAATGTTGAGTGTCAAAATGACCATCCCTGTGCAACTGAAATCTTTGGCACAAGAAAAATAGATTCGTGGGCATTAGTTTATTCTCCTTTCTCGCCAGTCCCGAGCTCAAAACTGACAAGCCACATGTAAGATTAGGCCAGTCCAGCCTCTTAACACACATCCCAGCTCCATCTCTTGTTGCCACATGATGAGTTTTCATCAGATGACAACTTCATAAATATGAGCAATGCTCATAGAAGACCAAGATCTCTCTCTCCTTTGCCACTCACGAGCAAACTACTCTCACTGAGGCAGCATAGTGCTGAGTCTTGTGGCTGGTGGTGAACCAAAAGAGAAAAGAAGAGATGGGAAATGACGGAGAGGAGAGAGATCTGAACTGGCTGTACTGCTAACACTGTGCCACCTTCTCATGGTGGGAGTGCTTCCTCTGCACTCCCAGGCTGAAAGTGAGTGCACCTCTCTCTACCCAGTCATGCCAGAGACCAGGAAATGAGGACAATCTCTCTCTCTCTAGTCCTGTCTGGTAGCTTTCTAGATTGGAAAAGCAGTATGTAGCTGTTTTGGTGTGTTCTGCCAGGAATATGTGTGCTGTTGGTGCCCCTGTTTGGAGCTGTGCACACATCCCAGCTCCAGCTGGTCGAGAGGTCTGATGAACTTGAAGCAGCCTCTGCTAGCACAGCCCATACCAAACTTCAGCATTATCTGCAATTTACTTCAGGACCTTATGTATAAGGGGGCCTCAAGAAAAGCCCACTCTTAATTTAGGCCTAATTTGTTCTTGGCTTCTGACTTCTCTGGGTGGATCTGGCACAGGCAAGGCCAAAGGGGAACATCAATGAGCAAGTGCACTGGCGTCACTGCAGAATGAAAACAATTGGAAAATGACAATCAAAGGAAGGTGAAAGATCTGGTCCCAGGGCTTCCTGTTGCAGTTGAGAGCTTATTCAGATGGCCTCCAGATAATCTAAGCCAGATAGAGGGCACACTGGCTTATGATGATGTTTGTTCTCTTGGCTTTGTCAGCTGCCAGAGGCAAGAGCAGTCCAGCCTGGATCCCTATGCACACATCTTCACATTTGGGCTCTGATTTCTGGTGCAGCCAGGGAAGCAACACGGAATTGAGAAAGAGTCTAAGAAACTCACCCGAGTGAGACATTGCAAGGCATTTCTGTCCTCTGACAGCTTCCACGATGTAATTATGTAGTTATTTCTACAGCAATTAAGTATTGGTGGTGTAAGGATAAAGGAACCATAACGTGCAGAAAATCAGTCCCAAATCATGCCAAGACTTTCCCAAAAGAAGTGGTTAGCCAGTGCAGGTTACCAGCTGCTTGGAACTAGATAATCCAACTGTCAAAATAGTATGTCACACAAGGACAAGGACAAACTAGTGCCTATGGAATCAGAAGCCAGAGTCACGTCAGCTAACAAAATCAGTACCTGGTTAGCTTATCCTTACTTGCACCTGAGTTAGTAGCCTATGGTATCTTCACAGGGAGAGTCAAACTCTGCTCTCTCCTCTGGAGGACAAACATGCTCCACCACTGGAAGACCTGGTGGTGTCCAGAAGGCAGGTACCAGCCTAGGCAAAGAAAAATAAATAGAAAAAAGGAGAAGGCTTAGAGCAATAAGAGCATCAGCTAACAGAACAGGCACAGTGGCGAGCTGACAGCATGTTTTCCCTGGCTTATTCCCCTGTAGAGAGTGCCATGCTTATGGCAAAACTCTTTGCATCCATCCCTGCTGTAGCCTCACTGAAACCTGGGCCTTGTGTAGTAAGAATTTGAGTTTTCTAGCTCCAGAACTGAGTTTCTTAGGCAACACAAAGGAAGCATTTTAAGTGGAGCATTTGTGGAACTGCTGAGGATTGCATCTCCCCTGCATCCAATTCCTGAGGGCTCGCTATTAGCAGCAGTTTCACTACTATTTGCTCATGTATTGAAATAGGTGCTTAAGGTCACAACCTGAACCCTACTTGGCTGCACTGAGAGCAGGAGTACCTGGCTTCAAAGTTCTTCTGGATATCAAAGCTGCTGTCTGAGCAATGGCAACACAGACACTGCTGTACCTGTTGTGTGGCTGCCCATGAAGAATGTAGTTCAACAGAAGCTCTAAGCTCCCCTGGCTGGTTTTGTCACCATTAGCTAACTTCACCCTGTGAGATCTACTGTCTGATTACTGAGATCATGCAACAGTTACGCAGGAGAAAGAACTCCTTTAACTTTGAGGGTGGCAGAGCACTGGAACAGGCTGCTTAGGGAGGTGGTGGAGTCGCCATCTCTGGAGTCATTCAAAACCTGCCTGTATCCCATCCCTAGGTGTACACCTCCTCTAGGTGAACCTGCTCTGGCAGAATGGTGGGACTGGATGAACTCAGAGGTCCTTCCAATCCCTACCATTCTGTGATTAACATATAAAATAGCCAAGGAAAGTTCTTCATGACCTGTAAGACACAAAATGGATCTACTATGCAACACTGATGAAAATGTGGGTCTACCTTTTAGGCAGAAGCGATTCTGAGAGTCCCAAGGCCAAAGCGCTGCACACAGGCTCAGCAAAAACCGAAGTGTAGCTCTCTTGTCTACTGTAGGCTGCCAGAAACCACAGTGAGGACACACCACCTTGCACCTGGAATGAGAACAGGGACACTGCCGTGACCACAAGGGCAAGGTGTAACTGGAGGTAGTGCAGTGTGTGCTGTCTGCCCTCCTCTCCTGAGCTGAACGCCCAGCAGCAAACACAGAGGGGCTCTGGTCCATCAGACCTGGCCAGCACATCCCAAGCCACAGAGGAGTTCCTCCACACCCCATGCACCATAGCTGGCAAATGGGAAGCACTTGGGCAAGATTAATCTGCAATCATTATATATTACAAATGTACTTATTCTGTTTAGGGGGAAACTCCTCTAAGGCTCCAGATGAGACATTTCTCACATATATTAGTTAGCTTTTCCCGAGGCCTTAATGAATTGCTTTCAATTACAGACTTAGATATTGATTAGCCCCATTCAGTTGAAATCTAGGCTTAGCAATCTATATTTGCCTATAGTTTATTGGAGATATTATTCCTAATAAAGAGCTGCAATTAATCCACATCAAGAAAAATCAATTAATACAGATTTGTATCACAAAGAAAAAATCCTCCTCATATCTGCCTGCTAATCCTGAAGCTTAAGTCTTTCTTTGCTACCAAGGAGGACAGATAAAAATTATTGATTTCACCCTATTTTCACAACTTACAGTGATACAGTAATAGCCCCCAGAACAGACGGGGCTTATCAACTAAAACTATTTTTACAGATGATGATAGATGGGGCCACACAATGCCTTTGTTCTTGCATTATTAATAATTATTAATATGATAGACCAGTAGTCCTGAAACAAGAACAACCACTTCAGGTGTGGCTCCCAAAGCATCTGGCTTCACTCCTGCTTCGGTTACACATTTTACACCCAATGCATTACAATGCAGAAATGGTTCTAGAAGCAAAACTGCAGCTGCATGGGAAAGGAGAAGGCTCTGTGTAATTTTAGATTCCTGGTACAACGTGAAGAAACACAAGATGTGATCCAAGCTAACAGCTTTCTAATTTTATCCACTTCCATCTGTCATTTTAACCAAACTAATACCTAACCCAATTTAATAGAAATAATAATAATTTTTTTAAAACCCTCTTATCAGAGACTTCTTGCAGGAAGCATCACATAAACACCACCAATTAGATTTTGCAGTTTTAGAAGCCAGACTTCATCCTTGCTGCACAAAGAAGACAACAATGTGTCATTGTCCTTTCACAATTCCTACTGTAAACAGTTTATGTGATTTATTCTTTTGCATGCTAGATAATTACATATTTTATACCAGCATATCACCAATAGGTTGTTATTCTGGCTGCCCCATAATAGAAATTGTGTATTTTCCCACTGCACCCAATGCTATTCTTAACATGCATCAGCCTCAAACGGCTAAAAATATCAGAGTTCTGTAGCCTGTGGGAAAGTTTTGCTGAAGTTATTTCTATTAAAAGTTGGTTATTGGTCTCCTCTTCCACTTCCCCTACTGTATGTGCCTTTCACGCTGTCTTCTCCGATAGGCAATTACTTACGAGTGCTTAAGTGTCACATATGGCACATATGAGGCAAATACTGCCCTAATTTACTCTAATGCTAACATTAATATGAATGATTGGGAATGAGATTAGTACCACAGAATACCATTTGAAAATAGATTGTGATGACACAGCACCAGCTCTATGAAGGATTAAGGAGTCTGGATTATTGCAGGTTAGGGTTCAAGATATCAAATGACACGGCTCTCTGCTTGCTCCTGCCAAGGACACTGGGCAATTAGAGGCTCCAACAGCCAACTGTAATTCTTACACCCAATCCTTGGCTTACTTGGGGGCTTTTAACTCCTACCAGTTTCTGACAGACAGTAGGTTCTGAAAAAAAATAAAGGCTGACTTGCTGTGCGCTGTCCACAGCCACGGGAAGCTTTTTTAGGAGCCATTTAATTTATCTGGCAACAATGCAGGTACAAAGGAAAAGCTCTAAGTGAAAAAAAAAAAAAAACAAAAAAAAAAGGCATTCCCTTTAGAGCTCACATTAGTGTCATCCCTAATGATTACATTAAAGTAAATGAAATATTTATTTTTTCTACCTTAACATTTTAAAATTCACCTCCCTGTAATATTCCCTTTGCTCTTCTTTCTCCAGAAGAAAAAGAAAGCTCCACTCATTCAATTAAACCAAGGACATGGATGTTGTACAGCTATCTACCTACAGAGTCTGGTCTCTCTTTTTCTGATGTCTGCATATAATATTTTCATATTTCACCAGCTTATAAATCAGTATTGTTTCATTTGAGGAAGAGAGCAGGTAGTTAGTATTTTCTCTATTTAAATGATCAGGTTTTGGGAAGAATCAAAGAATTAAGATGCCATCAGCTTTTAGTTCACTCATCTCCCTTTTAACACACAGGAGGAAAATATTTTTTAGCTCCTAGAGGTCTGATCAAGTGTTAATACCTTCAGCTTCTCTAAAGTTTCCAAGTGAAGTAACACAGCGATCATCAGATTGTGACTGTTAGCATCAGTAAGTGATGGTGCAGCTGAGAGAAAAACAGAGCAAAAAAGCAATTAAATGGTTTCCTCTTGGTAGCTGCCAGCACCAGTACATGAAGACCAGTCCCGTATCAGTCTCAGACCTGGTATCCCACGGAAGGTTAATCATGGCACCCTCTGGACACAACAACCTTTGGATTATTCATTACAAATGGCAATCTCTGGGTCTCAAGGGGCTTTTGTTAATTATCTCCAGTAAAGATTCTGCTATCAGAGTCTAAAAGTACTGTAGCGAGGCCTTCTCTCACTGTGCTGTTACCAGAGTAACAACAGTTACCTAAAAGTAGAAGCTATTGAGGTAATCACAGAATGTTAGAGGTTGGAAGGGACCTGCAAAGTTCATCCAGACAAACCTCCCTGCCAGAGAAGGGTCACCCAGGGCAGTTCACACAGGCACACATCC
This sequence comes from Psilopogon haemacephalus, assembly GCA_013396835.1. NCBI lineage: Eukaryota > Metazoa > Chordata > Aves > Piciformes > Megalaimidae > Psilopogon > Psilopogon haemacephalus. Next base: position 381,618 of record VWZI01011388.1, on the reverse strand, counting down.
AGGTGGGTTTGGAAAGCCTCCAGAGAAGAAGACTCCACAACCTCTCTGGGCAGCCTACTCCAAGGCTCTGTCACCCTCACAGCAGAGAAATCTCTCCTCAGGTTGAGGTGGACCCTCCTGTGCTGCAGCTTGTGCCTGTTGTTCCTTGTCCTGTTACTGGGCACCAGCAAGTGTGGTAAAATGAGATTTCTTTCCTGCTCTGATGCATGTCAGCCATGTCCCTGTGAGGGCCCTCTCCTAGCCCATGTGTGGTGTGACGTTTAAAATCCATGTGCACCCACACACACACATGCTTGTTTCTTCACTTGTAATGAGTGCTTATAATATTTTTCCAGCTGTTTCTGTGAGCTCAGCATGCTTAAATGTAATGAATATCCTGTTCATTAAACAACAACCAGAACTGAACATGAGCACATTTAATACATGTGCATTAAAAGAAATATTTCCCTTTAAAGGTGAACTGCAAAGGGAATTGAGGCAGGGAAATAAATCCTCCCCCTCACTTTTTTATTTAGCACATGCAAGTATTGCCTGTAAAATTCCACTCTTTCCCCTTTCCCTCTTCTCTATCTTCCTGGCATGCTGCAAGCCTGTCTGCCAGCCAAAGCTTTGCCAGTTTGAGCACTTTTTATGGACAGCAGCTAGAGCTATGGAAAATGACTGCACTGAGTAAAGCCTGTCCTCAGACTCTGCTGAGGGTTTGGGTGCCTGCAGAAGGACTGAGCATCAAGCTATCAAAATCAGGCTTAACTAATGTAGTTGTGCTGGCAAGAGCTTTGCCTACACAAAAAGCCTGGGGCACAGAACAACAACGAGTACACTGAAAAAAGGCAAGAATCAAAGCTGTAAACTCACTGTAGTTCATCAAGAAGTGGTGAAAAGCACAAATGCAGTAAAAGGTAATCCTTTGCAGGTGACTTAAATCCTGTGAGCAGTGCAGTGACACTGTCACACTGTGAACCAGGGAAGACTGACACTAGGCCATTTCTTTTCCCTTTAAATTCCTGTGCACTCTACCTCTTCTACACTTTTCCTTCCTCCTATTAACTTTTCCATCTTGTCCGCTTTCTGCAGGAGCTTGCTGCTTGTCTTTTTAATCTTGCCAGGCCTCCTCTGGGAGTAAAAGCACAACAATCTTCCCCTAGTAAGATTCTGGCACTTCCTCTTGAGGCTTGTTCTGGAACCTGGATGGGGACAAGCATGTGAAAACGAGGAGTAACGGAGATAAAACACAACTCACATCTTTGGAGCTTCCAAGGGACCTCGGAGAGCAGAGAGCAAAGTGTGGTCCTAGCCAGATCCGATTGCAACAGCAGCAGAGTGAATTCAGTGTCAGGACTCTGAAATCCAGTGGAGCAGGAGGCATTTCTCAAGGCTGCCACCACGTGCTTGGAGCCCTGCAGGACTGAGCATCAGAGCCACCTGTGATAATGTTCATCCAGACAAATCCTGCTGTTGGTGCCTGAGTTGCCACACCGCGATGCATGAAGCCAGCCAGAACAGAAGCCACCAAACTTTCTTCCCAACTAAACCACTGTTCTGCTTTGTAGATCTTACATCTCCCTCTTCATCTCCTCTCCAAAACATTTGTGTCAAAGCAGGAACCATCTGACAACTGCTGGACACTGTCCGATCCCTGCTCTGGTTAAGCTCTGGAGGCACTTCCGCAATACCCAAAAAGGTAGTTCAGGAGGGTGCTGATGGGCAGAGCTGAGCACCTTACGGAACAGCTGTGTGCTGCACCCAGGAGCAGCAGACAACCCCAAGCCAAAGGACCACCCTGCCCTGTGTTACTGAGCAAGAATCCCACTGGTAGGCCATGAGAGCTGGGAAAGGATGTCCTGCCTGTGCCAGAAGGCTGCAAAAAGGTGGGGACAGGGAGCAGACACTTTCTATCCCAAATCTGGAAATCCTGCCAGCCCAACACACCAAGCCAGCTATGACAGAAGCTGTGCAGATCTGTTCCTGGTGGGGTCAGGGGGACATGGGCCACATGTTTGAGTGCATTAAATTGTAATTAAGCACTGGAAATTGGATATTTCATTGGAAGCAGGTACTTTCTCCTCTCATCCATGTAAATGGAACCAGTTCCTGAAAAAAATCTGGCCTTGACTCAGTAGCCTGGAAAAGGTAATGCCTCAGATTCTGGCTTTGCTTCTTTTCTACTGGCTGCCCTGCCTTGCTTCTATCACACACTGAGGCTCAGCCTTCCTGGCCTCACTGCAGCTTCAGGACACATCTCTTACTCCTACTTCCTTTCCTTATGGTCTTTGCCTCCTTCACATCATACTTCCCATACACCCAGCCACAAATGGGGATTGCCTGGTGCTGGGGAACGCCACCAGCTCTCCTGTATGGTCAGAGCTGAACCCATCCCTTCAGCAGCTGTCTGCTTCCAAAGCCATCAGAAACACAGCCAGCAATTACCTTACCACATGCACTTCTGCAAACGCCACGGTAAAATGCCACAGAAGTAGGAGAGCCTGAAAGCAAGGCTTAGTGGAGCAGGCACCTACACTGTCTGCTAGTACTGAGTTTAAGGCAGATTCAGAAGAAAGCAGACGCTTAATCACCAACAGTGCCTCCCAGCCACACTATAAAAGCCCTCCATGAAGCACCGAGTTAGCACATGACATCTGATGAGATCACAGCGTGGGGCAGGCTTGGCTGCAGGCATTACAAAGGCTTCAGCATCTCCCTGTCAACACTTGGGCTTGCTATTCATGGTGAAAGAGAGCCTGGGAAGGAACCCCTGACCGATGGGGCTGGCTCTGTTCGAGGCCAGCTAGACCAACCACCACAGCTCAGAGCAATACCTGCACAAGACTCGTTGGTGTGGTCAGCCAAGCGGACAAATAAGCTCCTTGTGCCAGGCGCTGGGGTGAAAGGCAGACTGAGTGCTGCAAAAATGCTGATGAGCAGCAGCCTCTTGTCACCTGGCCCTGCCAAGCTGAGCATAGAAGGCAGGTGGTGTTTGCTTCCTTCTGTACCCAAAGGTCAGGATGTAGTTCAAGGGGAGAGGTTCTTGCACAGTTCCATTTCGGGGGAAATGAGCAATGAGCACTTTCAAGCTGTGTGAGTGCCGCAGGGGGCAGAGGCGTTCTGCACCCTTATCCTATAATGGCACAGAGTCATTTAGCCAGTTGCCCTCACCACACCTTAACATCAGCTAACAACACATTGGTATCTGCATGCCCATGGGTACCAGCATCTGTAACTTGGCTGTAGCTTGAGTAATTCAGGGTGGCTAACCTACACACAAGAATCTGGCCTCCTTTGCTGCCCTCGTACGCTGTGCACACCCTTTGACAACACACAAAGGGGCAAGAGACATTTCTCTGCTGGCATTTTCAGATAAACTGATACAACAGACACAGGAAGGCTCTTTCCTAACTCCCTGTAACAAACACTCACTTTGTCCTGTTTTGCTTTGGCTTCAATATTTGTTATTTCAGCATCCAGGGAATTGCCTTAACTCAGGTAAGAGCAGAGAGAGGTTCTTGGCACGCATGAACAGCTTCTGTACTTGGCACCAGGAACCACCTGAGAGAGGGCAGTGTGATCCTTATGGCCACCAATTACTTGCTGAGAAAGTTCCCATTTTCCAGCCAAGGGCAGCTGTGCTGTCCATCTTTTATACCTGAGCTGTGCACTTCAAGGAGCAGGCTGAAGGGCCTCTTGCCTTTTCTGTAAGACACCCAGGCCATACTAGTGAGGGGCAACATCTTCAAAAGAGCCTGCAGCCTGTTTCCAGGAGGGCTTAGTCACAGCCTTCCACACAAGCGTACTCATCCTGCCCCTGGACTTGTGGTCACACACACACATTTCTCCAGGACAGGGAGTCAGCGTCAGCAGGCGATGGCCACTGGCTTACTGCTGCCTGCTCCCGTGCTCCTGCCATCCCTCCCTGAAGAACAAAGAGGGCAGTGTGGGGACTGCCACAAACAGCCCTGGGCGACAGCAGCGTGACCTGCTGGAGCCAAAATTGCCACAGAGAAAAATGTTTGTGGAACCACAGCCTCAAGCACTTCTCAGCTGGGTAAATCAGCGTTCGTGGTGCTTGCTCCTCACAGTTAGGCTGCTACCAATACCCCTGCTCTAGAGAAAACCCAGGAAGACACCCACCTCACTCTGACAGGTGCCCAGGTACTTCAGATTCTTCTGCACTGCTTTACAGTAGAACTGCTGGCTTGGGTTTGCCTCATTAAATGGTAGAAACAGCACTGGTAACTCTTTAAGAAGCTAAGCCCCATCCATTATTATGTTTCAATCAAGCAAGCAACCATGAAAGCACCTGGAGATGAACAGCCTTGGGCTAACAAACCCTGAAGCCTCAAGGCCTGCTGCTTTGCCTACTGCAAACAAGCTATCTGACAACCATAAATCACAGACTTATGTAATGGCCATGCCATGGCATAGACAAAGATGCAGTTCACAGAGGGCATGGTTTTAATAAACAGGCAGCCTTTCAGTGGCTAGACTGGAATAAGCCAGTGATCTCAGTCCAGTTCCTGTTAGAAAGGTAGTCAGTCACAGCACAAAAACCACCAGCACAAGCAGCCAGATTGTTACTGGGCTGCAATAAGAAGCCAAATGGCTTTGTCACCTTGGCAGTTTATGGCAGCACTGCCATTGCCTTCAGCAGGCAGGGGCTGGGGTGAGCCAGGCACTGCAAAGGGTTCTGTGCTTACCAGGCAATACCTAGCCCGTGACCAGACCAAGGACTTGATTATTAGGAGCTGCCTTCTTGGAATTTTCAGGCTCAGTTTGTGCAGAATTAACTTTGGACTTTTAATTAATTAATCCAAATGCTCCCAAGCACTAAATGGATGGGCTGCACGGGGCTGAGTTGTGGCCCAAATTCACACGTGCAATGCATGCACTTCTGAAATGCGGTGGGAAATGCTCATTGTCCTGGGACAGAGCTCCCTTTGAGCTCAGCCCTTAGAGCAGCTGTCCTCGTTTACTGCATTAGCAAGCAGCAGCTCTCTGAATTTATACCATCATGTCCTGGAGTTCTTTGCCAGCAATGTGCTTAACCCACTGCTGCAAAATAATCCCATATATATTGGCCGCATATTTGAGATATTATGATTAGAGTTTTTAAGAGGGTGTTAGGAATTACTTTCATGAGTGTAGCCTGCGTGTATGCAGCAGGCTTTTTACAAGCAACCTTCAAAAGGTAAGAAAGAGATTTCCATTGTTTTACCTTCTGTTTTGACCTGGCTCCCCACTGGTTTCTGACAGGCATTGAGCTGGCACAGCCATGCTGGTCCTGTGATGTAGATAGGAAGCAACCAAGCCCAAAGAACTAATGCCAGGCAGTGTCTTTTTCTAACTGCAGTTCTTAGCTATTTCCCACAGGATCTCAAATCTGTCACTATACCAGAGTAGTTGTTGACAGCTGAGGATTTCTGACATGGGTCAGGACACTGGCAATGGCTATGGCTATGTCTTTATGAAGCAGGCACTAGTCAGCAGCCTTAGCACACTGTGCACTCCCAAGCCATGCAGGAGCCTGTTCTTTCCTCTAACATCAGCTTCAATGTGTACTAGAAAATACATTGAGGCAACTCAGACCAAAACGCCTTCAAATCTAAGTTGCAATAATTACTTTTTTGTGTGCCTGTGTACAACTTTTAGACCCCAAAGGCCTCCATCACTAAAAGTTGGATATTCCAGCAGAAACACCCCTGCAGATCTGTGCACAGACAAACTCATAGACTGATTCATAGAATGGTTGAGGTTGGAAGGGACCTTAAAAAACTCATCCAGCTCCAATCCCCTGCCATGGGCAGAGACACCTCCCACCAGCACAGGTTGCTCAAGGCCTCATCCAACCTGGCCTTAAACACCTCCAGGGAAGGAGAATCCACAACCTCCCTGGGCAACCTATGCCAATGCCTCCCCAACCCCACTGCAAAGAATTTCTTGTCTCCAGTTTAAATCTGCCTTCCTCAACCTTCAATCCATTCCCTCTCCTCCTGCCACTCCTGCAACCCTTGTCAGAAGTCCCTTCCTAGCTTTCTTGTAGCCACCTTCAGGTATTGGAAGGCTGCTCAAAGGTCTTTCTGGAGCCTTCTCTTCCCCAGGCTGAACAGCCCCAACTCTCCCAGCCTGTCCCCATAGAGGAGGTCAAGAGAAAAAGAAGACCCACTAAGCTCACAGGACTACTACATCTGCTCAGATTTCCTTTGTGCCAACACTCATTCAACACAGATTTCTCAAAGGCCTGGCAGAGATCTTACCCCAGCTAGGGAGATTCAGAATCTGCAAGTATCCCAATTTCTGACCAGCTTGCATGTCCCTTTTGCAGCTTGGCACAGCTGAACCTGGATAAAGGTGTGAACGTTCTCCAGGGAGCCAGAACCCACAGCCTCAGACCAAGCACGTCAAGACTGGTGTCTCAGCAAACTCGAGCTGACTTGCTGATCCTCCTGTGCTCAGGAGACTGCTGTCTGGCACCACCAGCCAGACTGAAATTTCTGACTACAGCAACCAGTAGACCCTATCCATACATCAGTCTGCCAGGAAAACAGGGATACTCCTTACACCCGAGGGTGGAGGAAATTAAGGAAACAGGAGTGAATTACAGCTCCCTTGCACTACTGAATTGGTACAAGGGCTGGTACCACCACGGGGCAGAGACTTGCTCCAGAAGAATGTTGTTGCCACATCTCTTGCAGCTCAGTGACAGGAGTGTAAAGGACACAACCAGGCACAGAGGCAGGAGCAAACGGAGTAGAAGTAACTGATGAGCCTGACTTTGCAAAGATATGCTGTACTCACCACGACTTTACAGGGTGCTTGGCCACCTGCTAGAGAGGACAGAAGTTGCAGGACACTTAGCTCCATACCAGACTGGATCTCCCATTCAGCAAATAGCTGTTACAAGTCCTAGACACTGACAAGACAGCCTGATCCTGTGGGATGCCCAATCCAGGGGAAGTTGTGGGTGCCACGATTAGATTTTTAGCTACACAAATCCTAAGGGATGTTTCTGCCCAGCACTCAACATTTTCAGTCAGTTAGAGGACTGACTCTTTTAGAAGTGGGTCTTAATTTATTCTTATTTGGAACGGCAAGAGCCTCTGTCTACAAACTGCCTTGATGGCTCCACATTAGCTGCTGTCAAAACCAAGGCCGTGTGTTGCATCACACTTAAGTGCTACCTGCAAGGAATAATCTGTCACTAATGCAGAAAGATAGCAATCACTAAACCAATGAACTGAGGCCACAGACACTCTCCACTGCTTTCATTATTTAGGTAGAAAAAGGTGTTTTGAAAATAAAGCAGAGCTTCAGGAAGGATTCTTGGCAATAACTGATGGGTTTTAGTGCAAACCATGCGACACGCCTCAGCAGCAGCTCTCTGGCTGCTTCTGCACTCAAGACTCCTCCACTGCCTGTCGCCCTGCCTGGAATAATCTCTGCTTGCTTCAAGGTGTCCACCATGCCTCTTACTCACACTGCTTTTGTAGCATGGGGCAGCACAGGCTGTTCTCAGCCTGACCCCAGAACGCTGCCTTTGCTCACCTAAGAGGAGCAGGGCTTGCTGCCAGAGCACACCTTGCAGGCAGTGAGGCCAGGCACCACCTCTGCCTTCCACCCCAAACTCCAGGTTCTGCATCCCTTGCTAACCCACTATGGGGGGGGCTTTTTGCCTTTTTTTTTTTTTTTTTAACAGTAGGCCTAAATCCATATTAATGATCCAAAAAGTGACCAGGCCTCAGCACCTTTTGTCCTCTATACATTAACTATCCAATAATCAACAGTAGCTGTCCTGTACTCTGGTGTCTTTGGCCTAATTCAGAGGGACAGATATTTATCATCACCCTTGAATTGGGTGACCCATTCTGACAGGCCGACATCCTTATTTATGTAACAATGTCATAGACAGTAACTGCTAATGAGTGGAGTGACACAGGGGTCTGCTAGATGGAAAGGCAGAGGAAAGCTGAAAAGGGCATGAGGGGTTAATGGGACTTTTCTGTTCCAGCCTCCTGGGATGTGTAATTATGGTCTAATAAGAAATGAATGTATTGATTAGATTAGTGTGCAGTCGTGTTCGTGTGCACACGTATGAGTGCCACATGTGTGCCCCAGTGATTGTGTGTGCCTCTCTCTCCTTCAGGATGTGTTTTTAACACAAACTATCTCAGTGCTTTGGCCAAAGCCAGGCAGCACACACCCGCAACCCTCTTCTTGTCCTCACTGTGGCAAACTCCTTGTGAAGTCAACTCGAGTTTATCTTCAACTGGAATTTAACTTCACTAATCGCCAAGTAAGGGCTCCAGGATTATGCCCTCACAAACAAATGGCTTCCTATTTGCATTGTTTGGTATAAACAGCCACCATCACTTACAGGAGCACTAAAAGCAGCCAATGCACTCTAAACAGTGTCATCTGCTTTGGAGACCTTCCCCCAGCCAAAGGAGGCCATGCCCATCCCCAGCATAAGTCCACCTCCAGCAGCCTGCTTACCGCAGGGAGGAATTTGGCCTGGCATTCTTTCTCATCACATAAAATCTGTTCTCCGACAGCTCAAGGAGAGCATCCTTCAAACACTCACAAAGGGCTGATTCTCCATTGCATCTCCTATGTGTGTGTGATCTGAACTCGAGGGTGAATTCCCTCAATGGGAAAGACATAACAATAGAGAAAGGGGTGTGGGGGTGTAGAAAGAAAGCCTATCTGGAAATTAGAGCTGCCTGTGGCTCAGGAGATGAAGGAATGCAGCTGATGACAGTGGTACTCTCTTAGGGGAAGGCAGCAATACTTTGCCTTTCCATAGCTTATACATCCTGTAGCCATTCCAGCCTTGAGTGTGGTCTTAAATGTCCTGTGGACTTGTGTGAGATGTGTGAGCAAGTGATGAACAAACAGGGCCAGCCCAGCAGCAGGAATAGTCTTTTTGGGTTACAACCTCAGTGGAGTTCCTGGAGTAAGGGAGGCCATGGCACTGCACACACAGACATTCGAAGGATGAGCACCTCCAGCTGCACGTTGAGGAAACAAATTACATTTTAGTGACTGCCTCTGCAAAGAAGCAGCATTAGTAGGTTCTAGTGGGATTTCTTCTATCCCACTTACAACTAGAACCTTGGTGAGGCAAAGGGAGTAGAAAAGGAAGGAAAATTGAAAGTTTCCTACATCTGAGGAGGGTCCACTTCACACAACTCTAACTTTTATGAATTGTGGCTAAGATTCCTGATGTGACACTGTGGAAGGGCTGTACCAAAGAGAAGTGAAAAAAAGCGACTTGCTAGGCAAGATTTCCAAGCATTTCAGAGATGTTAAATTACCTAATTATAGGAAAACAGTGTAAGATCAGTCACACACACACACAAAAAGAATCTCTTGAAAATCAAAGAATCAAAGCTGGATTCTAAAGAATCAAAGCTGGAATATAGTGATTGATGGAGTGCCGAAGTCTGGCTGTTCCTAAGGGATAATGACAGAACACAACTCCTTCCCATTGCCATTCTACTGCAAATTGCTCCATCTGAGGAGGTATTTTTTAAGTGTTTTGATGCATAAAATATTCTAGGGAACATATTTATATGAGAAAACGTATTTATTTTCCCAAAAAGAGAGGTTTAACATGCAAGCTAGATCAAACTCTGAAGGTTCACCTAAAACTTTGCCCCAGGGGTTAAAATAGACAGCAAAAGCCTGGCCCTGGGCATGATTTCTACAGGGTTGAGATAGTTTGTGAAATGGAAGCTTTGGAGAAGGAACAGCCTAGCAAAATCATGGTATCTGCTCCCAGATATTGTACAATGCTAAAGCAAGTTTGGTATTCAGAGTGAGTAACAGAAATGCCCTTTGAAGGAAGAGGTATTCCCAGCGCCCCAGTTCAAACCCAAGTCTGAACAGCAGATGCAAGGGAGTTAATTTTTCAGCCTTTGATGCCTAACAGTTGAGGGTGGGTTCACGTTTGGGCACTCTCACAAAACTGATTTCCCCATTATATTGATGGGAACTTTGTAATGCAATGGATCATCTTCAGCTGGCTGATTCATTTCACAGGGCAGCTCAAGGCAGCAAACTTGGAGCAAGGTAGCCCAAACGAAGCAGAACTATCCTTCCCTGTCCCATTTATTAGTGTCAGCATCAGCATAAGCTTTTCTCCTTAATGGACCTGATCTTTCATTCAGGCCATAGAGGATCCTGAGAAAGTTTTCCTCGTTTCTTTACATTTTGCCAAACTTCTAAGTGAGCTCCTAAAAACTTATTGAAAGAGCATTACTCAGTCTGACACATTCCATTTATTTCAATATGGTGACAAAGAGGGAAGATCTAGTTAAAAATATTGCAATAGCCTTATGGGATACTTATGGGTTTTTTAAACGTAATACATCACAATAGAATACTTTGTTTTTGTAGAAGGGCATTCTGTATTCGCCAAAAAAGCTGCTGACTTAATCATTAGTTATGATGAGAAGAGATTTAGTGCTCTCTTTCTTTACACTGTCACTGAGAACAATGTCTATGAAAAAGCCCTATGCTTCCCATTATAAATCTCTATAAGCCCCATGAAAATTTCTCCTCTACCCCGGGGTTTAAGTGAGCAAACACTCGGGGATGCAGACTCCCAATAGCAGCACTTTATGCCTAGCCCCACACGTTTATGAAATGCTATGGTTCACCCTAAGTCCAGGGGCTAGCACTGCGTGCAGTGCCCATTGTTCAGCCGTTTATGAAGGGCTGGTCTTTGACACAAATTAAACACTTGCCAGCTTCCCTCTCCTCCTTCGCAGGCTCTACGGATTCTCAGAATGCTTTCAAACCCTGCCGTGGTATCACTGTTAGCATTAAAAACACATATCACCATTTATCAGCAGCCTGCCTGTTAGAAACACAATGCACCCTCTGCTCCTTCGGCTTCTAACGCTCACCAGAGACCATTTCAGATCTTATTGAGGAATAAAGCCCTTCAAGAAAGACAGCATTTAGAGATGCTTCCCTCCACTGAATAAACAACATTGGCTCAGCCCATCAGAAAGAAGGCAAATTCCATCTTAACTGCTTTGGGGAGGAATTCCAAGATATATCAGCACCTCTCGGAAGAATCTGTGTAAGAAATACAGATTTAGAGACCCAGAATTAAGCATCCAGCAGCAGTCTTGCATTTTCTGCTTTGCCTTCCCTCCTGCCCCATATCACAGTCACGTACACTGGCTGGATTTACTGTGTATGTTTGTAAAGGAAAGAAAGGGCTAAGAGGTGCACACATCTGCCAGCACTCCTGCTTGCTGGCCCAAGCCCTTTTTGTATTTCCTGCTTTATCAGAAGTCTATCAAAGTGTTTGGAAGACAACCACCCAGCACATTTCTCCTAGATTTTAGTGCCCTCTAACACTAAAACTCATTATTCTGAGTTTGCTTCTTATGGGTTCCTTTTCCCACTTCTTGGAGATGATATTCTCATTCCGAGAGGCAGAGAGGTTGCTTGTTTCACCACACTCTGTCTTGGATTCCTCCTTTACTGGGTTTAAGCCTGTGAGCCCTGTTCAAAATTCCTATTGCTGAGTTCAACTCTGAAAGGGAGGACTTTGATTCAAGTCCTCAGCCACCCACACTGGACCTGAAAGGCCTCTAGAAACAGCCCTTGTCTGCTTTGTTTCTCAGGAACCAGAATAGACACATTCCCTCTCGTCTGCCCTGAGATATGGATTTGGCTCAATAAGCAAATGTCAGCTGCAGAAGCAGCTGGCTGCAGAGCAGTTTTGATGGGAGCCTGCATGCCCTGACAATAGAGGATACTCCTGCAGTAGTTCAGTGGTACAGTTTTAATGCCTTCTGAATGAGACCCACAGCCTCAAGTCAAGTCCTTGCTGTGACTTCACTTTGGTTATTGACATTATTACCATGAATAAAATTAGTTACAAATTTGTACTGAAACATTGTTTGCCTGCGTGCTGGATATCTGCCAGACCTCGGTACTAAAGGGTGACAAGACAAAAGCACACACATCACAGGTCCTTGGCTGTAAGCACAGCTCCCAAAGCCACGTGCTGGCATCAGGAGGCTGATTTTCACAGAACAGCAAGACATGCCTTAAATAATGCCTGAAGATCCTACCTACCCTTCATGGGTTTATGGACATCCGAGTTTTCAAGTTGGGCCAGTCCTCCTAATGGGCTGAAATCCTCCCTGGGAACAGAGGCAGAGCAGTGGTTCCCAGCATCGAGATCCCTGGGAGGAGACCCTGCAGCAGTCACTAAGATGGGCTCCCTCTCACCTCTGAGACACAGCTCACCCTGCCCAGAGATGAAAAGCGTTTGACTGGAACGTGATGTTTTCAAAGAGGAGTCAACACACAGGACACCATTTACATGTAAAACAGAGGTGAGGCCCAAGTGCAACTCTACTATGGATAAAGCCTCAGACTATCTCAGCCCATCTAGAGCCTAAAGACTTTGGAACACAACCAAAACTCTGTAAACTTCTTGAAAGCACTAAATCCTTCACTAATCAAAGTAATTAACACCTGCAAGCTCCAACCTCTTGAATCCTACAGTGCCCACAAACCAGTTACTCCATCATGAATCTGCTTCCCAGGCTTTTGTAAATCTGTGCTCCTGACTCCACCTTCCCTTGTTATGTGAAATTTTTGCTTTCTAATATTCCACTAAGACCAAAAACCCTGCGGTGAAATTAAAGCTAAAATTACAAGTTATAAAATACACAGAAATGTAGCATTGCTGCAGTCATCTCAGCTGATCCATCTGCAGCTGTGTTTCCCTGAGGGTGTGTGGTGCTTTCTACCCTCCAGTCCTCACAGAATGTCAGGGCTTGGAGGGGATCTCAAAAGCTCACCCAGCCCAACCCCCCTGCCAGAGCAGGATCACCCAGGGCAGGACACACAGGAACACATCTAGGCAGGTTTTGAATGTCTCCAGAGAAGGAGACTCCACAACCTCTCTGGGCAGCCTGCTCCAGGGCTCTGTCATCCTCACAGGGAAAAAGTTTTCCCTTCTCTTCCCATGGCACCTCCTCTGCTCCAGCTTGCCCCCAGTGCCCCTTGTCCTGCCACTGGACATCCCTGAGCTGTGTCCTCCTGACACTGCCCTGTACATCTTCATCAGCAGCAATGAGGGCAGCCCTCAGGCTCCTCTGCTCCAAGCTCCCTCAGTTTAGCCTCACAGGAGATGTTCCACTGCCTGCAGCAGCTCTGTGCCTCTGCACAGGACTCATCTTAAGTTGTTCCCTGAGGCCCTTCTTGAACTGAGTGGCCCAGAACTGGACACAATATTCCAGATGTGGTCTCACCAGGAGAACTCTGAACCTATTAGTTTCACACTAATCCACTCCTGTCCACAAACACCTCGTGATTTCAGTCCCACTGCTTCTGCAGACAAAACAAGGCCAGTCTCAGACACTCTCCAGGGGTCTACCCAAACTGACCACCCTGGGTTTGAGCAAATCTCTCCTGGGGAAGGCAGGGCCAGATGAGCAGATATCTCTCGCAAAGGACCCTTCTCCTTTTTGCCTAACTCAACTAGAGGTGGAAAAAGTGAAGCAAGTGTGACCCTTGCAATTGAGATCCTTCACTCGTGCAAGCCACTCTACTGAGGCTCAACAAGAACACACAGCATTAAAATTACAGTGGGCATGAGCTGGCTTTGAGTAGCAGAAACTCTGGGTGACCACATCTCACTTTCTCTGTCACTCACTAAGATGGAATTTCCTCCTTCTCATCAAATGGCAACTCTTTATTTATGGATCACATCTATGCCTTGCAGGGAGGTAGAGTTGCTGCTAAAGGTTTCCTGAAGAAAGCTGCTGCCTTCGGTTTCGGCCTCACAGATGACTGCATCAATCACATCTGTTTCCCAGCAGGCATCAGTGTATCCAATTAGAGAGATCACAGAATATTTTAGAGGTTTTGGGATCATCTGGTCATCAAAAAAAAAAAAAAAGGCTTTGAAAAAGAATGAGAAGACAACTACGGTATCTGCAATTTTTCATGGCAGCCATGGTAAAATATTCTCTTAAAACTAGCTATATGGATGTAATCTTCAGCATTAAATACACATCTAAGTGTAAAAATCAAAAGCTTGGGGGGTTTAGTACTAGCTGGAAAAGTGCAGTGACTTAATGAGTTGCAGTCCTGGGAACATCCATTGGAAGGATAGGAAAGGTTGAGGTGTTCATTGTCACACACTATTTCAAAGACAAAAAATAATAAACCTCTGCTTTCTCTCGAAAGAATGCAGGAAAGCTCGAGTAAATAACATCCAGCACTTAAGAGGATGGAAATGTTACCAAAATGCAGCTCTTGAGAAGGCTTTTTCATTTTCACCTTCAGCTCAGATACAGCAAACACATCACAAAGAGGAATCTTCAAAATAAAAATCAGGGTTTGGGTCTTTGGTTTCCAAAATAAGGATCCATGTTAATGTTCTCATTCTAGAACGTTAAAGCAGCAAGAAAAGCAGAATTCCTGGAGAAACCAAGAGGATGAGGTATCAAAGAAGTTATCAGCTCTATTTTCAAAGCCTGAAAAGGTCCTTGAAATATTTCTTGCCACTCCTTTCTTGGTTTTCCACTCATGCTCATCTTTATGACATCCTCCTGCTACTCTGTAAATAACCCCACAGCATCTGACAGGTGACCCCAAAGACTCTCTGATCCCATAGGTATATACTGGTTAGCTGAGTAGATTTAATAGTTCTTGGGGGTTTGGAGGTGGAGCAGAAAACCCTCCGAAAAAAAACCAAAAAACCCACACCCAAAAAGCAAGAGAAAACAATCAAAGTGAAGGTGAAAATGAGCTGAACACAAAGTCAGAAGAAACACTGGGGAAAATTATCTTGATAAAAGTGAAGCAAATCAGCGTTGGAGCAAAGTGCCACCAATGAAAAGGCTTTTGAACTACAAACCAAAGTATTTTACCCTTGTTGCTGGATGCCCGCTTGGTGCCTTCAAGAAAACAAAACTGCTCATGTAAACCAAACAGGACTGCATCAGAAACTGCACTTCCCTCCTCTTGGAAAAAGTGGGGAGACACTGGAAAAGGCTGCCCAGGGAGGTGTGCAAGGCCAGGTTGGATGGGGCCTTGAGCAATGTGGTCTAGTGGGAGGTGTCCCAGCCCATGGCAGGGGGTTGGAATTGGATAAGCTTTAAGGTCCTTTCCAAAGCATTCTACAACTCTATGAATTCTATTGCATGTCTTCCAGATAAACCTTGAGCACTGAGAACTTCTCAGTGTCACATAAGCAAGATTATAGACATCAACATCAGATACGTATTCCTCAACATCTAGCATCTTCTTTGGGACTTTAAGACCTTCTGGACTTCAGAACCTCCCCTCATGATTAAGAATCACACTCTAGCAAGAATTTCAGCCATGAATAAGACCCCTTGGACCACTCACTTAAACTGACAAAGCAGGTGCTGCTGCAAAAGGGCATCATTCTTGGAAAGATGATGTCTGGAGTGGATCACAGATCCAGTTTGACTCAGGTACTGCAGCGGAGCATCCCTCTTGCTCTAAACAAACACAGGCACTGTGCTAGCAGAGTGCTGGCCTGGAGCTTTCCTTCCAAAGGGCTTCCCACTTGTGGGACTAGACAGAGCTCTTAAACCTCTCGGGACAAAAGGAGTTCTGCAAGACCTTGTTACACGTTGCACATAAATAGGCACATTGTAGTCTAGCATCCAGTCTCTTTTACTTGTGCAAGTATGGTTTTTGTTAAACACATAAAACACAGAGTGGGTTTTAATGGTTGATCAGATCCTGTTAAAGCAAATTGCATGTTTAAATACAAAGGATGAAAGGATCTCTATTATTCTACAAATTTCTAGCAGCACTGCACCTTAAAAGGAATTTTATAGCAAATTTGTAGCTTTGCAACCAGCTCATGAACCAAGGGGCATAAAGAGGACATGTGTTCCAAGAGCAAATGCATTCCATATTTCAGAAATAATAAGTTCTTGCTTGAACCCAGATCCCATCAATGCAGAGAAAGGATCTGGCATCCATAGGAAGAAGGACTTTGCTGTCTTGAAGAGAACATTACTCCATTAAGTTTGCTAACTTGGTCTGTGTTACAGCCAGCCAAGCAAAGTCTGAAAAGCCCTTGCTCTAGAGCAGAAAACCTCCATGTCCGCCCTGACTTACACTTTAACTGCAATCCACAGGCTCATCGGAGGTAAGAGGATAAAAATACCCTAGCAGCAAAGTCTAGTTCAAGAAGGACCTCAGGGAACAATATGAGAGTCCTGTGCAGAGCCAAAGAGCTGCTGCAGGCAGTGCAACATCTCCTGTGAGGGCAGGCTGAGGTAGCTGGGGCTGAAAGCAGAGGAGCCTGAGGGCTGTCCTCATTGCTATGCTGAAGATGTGCAGGGCAGTGTCAGGAGGAAACATCCAGGATCTGCTCAGGGATGCCCAGTGGCAGGACAAGGGGCACTGGGGCAAGCTGGAGCAGAGGAGCTGTCATGGGAAGAGAAGGGAAAACTTTTTCCCTGTGAGGATGACAGAGCCCTGGAGCAGGCTGCCCAGAGAGGGCATGGAGTCTCCTTTGGAGACATTCCAAATCCTCCTGGAGGTGTTCCTGTGTGACCTGCTCTAGGTGACCCTGCTCTAGCCAGGGGTGCCAGACTGGGTGATCTTTTGAGATCCGTTCCAACCCCTAAGATCCTGTGTGATTCTGTGTTCAAATGCTTCTACTGTGGAAACCTCCAGGTTCTCAGTGGTGTAAAATCTTATTGTGAGAGTTAGGTCACATTTGGAAGTGAGGAGTTTTGCTGGTTTTTTTCTGTTCCTTCCTGCCATCTGCAAGATCTCATGTGGGGTAAAAATGGGAAATAACTTGAGCAAATCTTCAGCTCTCCTCAGCTTTCTTTAAATAACGTCCTCATCTTTCTGCCTCATGATTTACATAATAAGGAGACTGTGCTGTGTTATTACATCAGTTTCATTTCTTCAGGGAGAAGAGCTCCAGATGTATTTGACTAAGTCATTAGTGCAAACACCCCATTTTTGTAACATCATTCCCTAGATCAACTGTAAAGACACACTGTTGATTTTGGCTACGGGCTCAGGAGTGGACAGACACTGCCACTTGATCTAAGCAGCTGCCTCCTCATTACCCGCTCCAAGTTCATTGTCATGGAGAGAAGCACAAACCCCTAATGGATCCACAACATGAGCATCCACTCAGAAAACCTGGCAGATGACTCAGCTGATAAAAATCACCATTGTGAAGCTGTTCGAGGAGCAGGGGAAAAAAAGAGATTCAGCCTTCCTTAGAGAGATTACTTCCTTTTGTCAGGGTATTTTCCTTCAGTCAAATGGGAATGAAATTACAAACAGAGTGCTGGATCCTGACACCTCCACTGCCAGGTCTGTTAGAAGCTCTGGTGACCCTTGCAGAGTAAGGTACTACTCAAGCTGAGGAAGGTTACAAAAGCCCTCCCTTTCTAAGTCAAAAGCATCAGTGGAGTGTAACAGTGAACCACGTATGATCCATCCTAGTTTGAGAAGTGAAAACATTATTAATGTTACTACAGGACTTGCTGTTTGATCCAGCTCACAGCAAAAACTTGACTACATTAAATTATTACCTATTGCCACATCCAGCAGGAAGATCTCGATAAAGCATCACTGCTAGTTTACTTTTGTGCCCTTGTACTGATCATTAGAAATGGGAAAAGCTAATTAAAACACGTAGTTTTAAACTGCTTACATGTTGCTCCAAAAGGCACAACAATGCAGTGACAAAAATGTGCAAATGAATGCACTAAACTAACTGAGCTGCCACAAAGCTGTTGCAAAGCAGAAGACTTAGATGGTGAAGCTCCTAAAAGGGAATATCCTAAGTATCTTGCTTATAAACAGCTCAGGAACGGGTGAGTAATTCTTGTAGATGCTGACACGTTTCTATCACATTTGTGCCACAGCCTCTATTTGCTCCCTGGAGGCAATCATAACACTGAGAATTTTTGTGCCAAGGTCTGGAGTTATAAAGTGGGTTCAGAATGTCCTGTCCCCATACAATAAACACTGCATTTTTCACTCAGGTGCTCAGTAAATCACATCTCTGATGACACAACAACATGCAAGGATTCCAATGTCCAGGTATGGGAACAGGCAAGCAAAACATCTATTCTTTTAATATTTGACACATGCTCTCCTACAGAATTAGACCCTGTTAAATGCACTTACTGCTGTCTACCAGCATTGCCATAACCATTCAGGTCCCTGTTGCTGTGCAGGGGATGTGGTATTTGCACTTAATTGCATCATTTGAAAGCCTTAGAAGAGGGCATTCTAATGATTAAATCAATGTAAAACAGCTTTGTGAGCCAAAATAATCAAAAGTCTGACCAAGGCAAATGTTCTCAATAAAGTGAGCTTGCCAAACACAAGTGCTAATTAACACCTGATTCTAATTTGGTGATCCTGAAAGTGTGGCAGTGGAGCCGTGTGACTGAGTGGGAATAACAGAGCTTCTCTCCGCTGGCAGATCCCATCAACTGCCCTCATGGCCAAAATTCCTCCTTTTGATCCACCCTGCGGACAGTCCACCAATGTGGTGGCAGCTATGCTCAGGTTCTACAACACTCCTCTGATGACATTCACCAGCCCTTGGTGTTTTCCAAGCTGTGATGATCCTGAATGAAGCTTTCCTCAATGCTGATCTTAACTGAAAGCCTTCAAAATACACAAAGTTTGAAATACTACACTGAGTGCAAGTGGCGAACCCAAGTGGTCACATTCTCTTCTCTGATTTCCTGTTATCATTGTTTCACATTTCAGAGGGAGGAAAAGTTCTCTTTCAGCCAGCATCTACACACCCCTGCAAGCTCAGGACCTGCTATGCACCACAGCAAATCGTTCACTGAGCAAGAGACTCATAACAGAAGCAGACATAGCAGTGTGAGACTCATTCTCTACAGCATTGGGCTTCTGACATGAATACCAAAGGGCTTTCCCTTGCCTTGCACAGAAGTTCCCTACAAGCAGGTGAGGACACACAAAAGACTCAGACAAAACCAGACATTGGACAGTATCTTTGCTGACCCACCCAAAAGCCAACCAGATGCAAACAGAAAAGGCCTGGAGGGACTCCTCTCTCTCCTGCAGTAAAGTAACGAGGGTTCCCAGCACACACAGTGAGCGCTCTCTGTGGCTGCAACGCTCCAGCCAGTGGGACCATTAATCCAGGGTCACCTCAAAATAACGTGATTGTTCCTTTGCAAAAATGAATGATCCAGGGGCACCTTTCCACCCCAAAACAGAAGTGGCACAGCACAAAAATAAAGTTCCTTCCACCTTATACCTAGAAGTTGTAACGCTCCTCACTTACGATGAAATAACTCACACTTGACCTTCGTATGCCACACACATAAGCAATCACCATGACACATGAAGCATCCTCCAAACCAAAGCCACACAGATTTGGGTTCCTAGCTGTTGCTGAATTTGGCTGTAAAATCAACACCTCGCATATTTGATCCACGCAACAACTACATTAGACCAGCTTCTGGCTTTTTAGAACAGTTTACTCGGTCTCTCCTTTAAAAACAAGAAAGGCAAACCTCTGAGTGCAGGCTCTGCAGAGATATTTGCAAAGTCTCAGAGTATTTTATTACCTCTGCAGTGCAAATGTCTATGGTGTGTTTAAAGCAACTGCCGTTTGCTCTTAATAAGAATGAATTTGCACTCTAAATGGCATCCCCTCCTCAGAAACAATGCTGCCTTTATCTGCTTGTGTTCAAAAGCGCCTAACAGGGAAACCGAACTTATCTGGTTCATCTTAAAACTGGAGCTGCCTGTCAAGCCTTGACAATCTTCAGATTCTTTTGGAAATAGGAAGCAACCCATTGTGTTCAAATTTGCTCTTAGTGACAGCTGATCCCACAGGAGCATCTAGTTAGAAAATAATTGATGGCACTTGAAACAGAAAAGATTGCAAATCAGGTATGACAAGTTTGCATTGGTTGGCAGTCCTAAAGCTAATTGTCCAGCTAAGAAACCAGCTTCAAAAGAGGAAAAAAACTTGAGGGGAAGGAAATGAGAAGTTTGTTTATTGCACATACACTTTCATTCTGACAGTATTTTCCTTTTAAAAGGCAGGTCTGGAATAAGCAGCACATTAAAGGGATGGGCCCAAAGCAAAACCTCTAAACCGAATGCTCCGAACTTTATGACTCAAGCCCATCTGTAGTTTGTTATAAACAAGTCATAAGGCATAAATGAAAAAATCTGGATGTGGAAGGATAGAGGCTCGATCCTGCTACTATTGAAGCTAACAGAAAATCTCTTGCTGACTACAGAGGACTTCGGATCAGGCATTAAAATTCCAGAGTGATACTGGCAAAGCTTCAATCGTGTGAGAGCCTGTGTGCACTTGTGCGGGGACGCACACGGCCCAACCGGAGGGATTTCAGCCCTCACTTGTGTGTCAGACTGGACCACCGGATGTCAAAAATGAAGATAACATGGGAGGAAGTTTATTTTGATGAGGAAATCCCTAAATGCTGTTGAAAATATGCTTGGAATGGTTAATTAGAATGTAGGAGCTTTGAAGGAAATGATATCTTGCAGCTTGACCATCATCTTTTTGCCAGGTTTCCCTTCGATTTATCTCTTATCTGCAGGAAACTGTCTCACAGCTCCTGAATCTGCTGTTGGCTAAAAAGAGAAAAAGGACAATGACTCATTGTTGGGCAGCAGGACAAGTTCTATTTGCATTCTGAATTCCCCTGTGAACACTAGTTAATGTCACACCTAGCTTCGGCCCATCCAGGGGATAACCAGGGTGGGCTCTGAAACGACGCAAAAGTGAAAGTTCCTTGATGAAGATAACAAAGAGTAAATGAAAAGAAAATACAGGAGCCAAGGGATGAAAACACAGAGTAATGCCCAAAGTATCTGCTGTGTTTTCTATGACTAAGGCATCAAAAAGTCCTTATTAATAAATGAAAGGATTGTAAATGGGTATGTAACTGGTGACAGGATGCAGCAACCCACTCAAGCTACTGCTGGCCAGAGAAGACTCAGCAGGGTGATTGCTGTGACTTCTGTCTGTTTCCACACGGCCAAGCAAAGCAGCATTCCTTACTCTGCAGTTTTTACTGAGGGCTGGCAATGAGGAGCCGGTTGCTACACGTGGTGGGAGCGGCTCTTGTATCTAGTAACCACAAACAGGAGCAGGGCCCAAGGAATCACAAGGAGGACATCTGAGCTGGAAGTTCTGTAGGTATGTGAATGCTGAGCTTAAGGAAGTGCTGGGGCAGCCATGAGATGCATCAGATGATCACGGTGCCAACACTCATGAGTACAGCAACCAATGGACTGAGAAAGGATGGGGACATGTTTCTCCCATTCCTTCTCCTGCAATGATTGCTCCAGTACTCAGAGGTGTGGCTTGATTCGGGTAAGAACTGAAACTTCAGCAGCTTCTCCAAATATTACATAAAAGGAAAGAATGACCAAGAAAACCACGATCTAACCCTGTACATATTTTTTCCACTTTCACAGATGAAATCCCAAGCATGTCATGCATCTTGCATTTGCTATTCCCTCAGCTCTCCATCCCCAGCACTGAGCTAAGACGTGAAAGAGCACACAAACGGTGTGTTAATAATCAAGGAGTCTGCTTGCTGCATTATGCAGACACCAGAGGAATTTCTTCCACTGTCTGATGACTATCATAAACAGGCCCATCTGCATTAACAGAGCCTTGTGTAGCAAATCCAAACAGGAACCTGCATCCTGGCTGCATGGGAGGAAAACAAAGAGGCCCACAGTCAGTTGGACTGGATACTCGGTGTTGAAGCAGATGACTATGACAAGGTTTTTTAACTGCCAAAGTGACACTGCAAAAGCAATCTGGTATTGCAGCTGGGGAGCCAGAAATGTATCAGTTACTGAGAAGGAAGGCATTTGTTCTTGAGAACGACACTTCAGGAAGGGCTTGCATCTGAGTCATCATCTTTGACAGCGCGTGTCCATCAGCAGGCTGAACGGCAGAGCTGCTGAGCTTCTGCAAAACATTGCAGGGAAGTTTTAAGGCCTGCAGATCGTTGTGGACCTTATTTGCTCTCCTGCAAAGTCAAAGGAAAGGTCCCCTTGCCATGGGCTGAAGACTAATCCCCAGGTGGCAATTCCTGGCCCAAGAAAACAGTATTGCAGATTCCAAGCATGTGCCCAAACTGAGGGCAGCATCACTGGAAATCTAAGGCTTGATGCAAACTGGATGAACAGGCAGAGTGCCTTGCCTGTCCTGCCTACAGTACATAGCATACAAAAGCAACGAGGGCTGGAGGGAATAGCAGGAAAGGAAGGATGAGAACCATCTGAGTGCTCCTGAGACTGCAGGGATTTTTGTTGTGTACGTTGTGTCGGTTCCTGTGGGCTGCTCCTGCAGCACAGCATGCAGGCTGGGGCAGGACAGCCTCCTTCTGCACACCAGCAGCAGCAGATGCCTACATCTGGAGGTAGCAAGGCTGCAGTCTTGCAGCCTGGTGCGGTCTCAAGAAAGTCTGGTGCATTTCAAAAGAGAGGGGGCTATGTATCTGCAGGGAGCTTCAGTTTGCATTAAATAACCAGATGGAAATGCAGGTCCAGACCATTCTGAGCTGACCATAAGCATTGTGTTCACCACCACCTGTCCTGAGGCTTGTCAGCCTTGGAGGTATATGGAGGGCTGGTCCAGAAATGCTGGGGGAAGAAGTTTTGTTCAAACAAGCCCCTTGGATTTCCAGAGTGGGCCTGGAAAGTGTGAAAGAGCAGTCTCCCTCATGAGATTTCCTGTTGGTGCTGCATCCAGTAGCAGCGGAAATATCACAAGAATAGCTTTTCTTGTGGTATTTTATTACTTCTGCTTCTGCTCCCGGCCGGAACTGGAAGTACAGGGGTGCATGGAAACGAAATATAGTGGTCAGAGGAGAGTCTGCCAAACATTTGAAAACGACAACAGCAAGAAAGGGCATTCCCTTAAGCCTCAGCAACTACTCCTGATCTGATCTTGCTTTCTTCAGACACATTTACACCACGGTGCTTTTAGAGGCCACTCACACGAGGCTGGCACCAGGACACAGCCAAACTCCACGAGCTGTGGTTTAGCTGTGAGCACTGCTAAGTTCCCATAGAGAAATGGCTTCTGTTTCCTAAAATGTTTAACTGATGCAATCCACCATTAGGGTAAGTTCAAGCAACTAAACCTCATCCTGCTGCATCTTAGAGCTGTGCTGCCTTTGTTTAACATGACAGCAGCTGGATTAGACAACACAAACCTGTGATATCCTCTGGCTAAAGAACATCTATTTCTCTGGGCATTTCCAGCTCAAACGTGTTTCGTGCAGACACAACTTCTTTAGCAATTGTTTGTAAACACACACTGCAAGCACTTTCTTAGATGTCTCAGCCAATGGTTCGTGGTGGCAGTAGTGGCTAAGCACTGCCCCAACCATACTTACCCTCGAGGCATAGTAAGGCAGCTTAGGGGCTTGATGGAGATGCAGGTGGAACAGCTGGGGCAGAAGCAGACACCTAGGAGCAGTTAGGAGAAAGGGGAAAGGTAGCAATAGCTCAAGCCAGCGAAAGCTGTTCGGCAATTTACACCCCTGGCACTGCAATCAAAACTACCTAAACCACGTGGGACTGTTTCAATTTCCTGTTTGGTTGATGTGACCTTTACAAGTTACTCCTGTTTCTTCCTGAAGTGAATTCTCTCTCACTGCAAAACTAATTTTGTTCCATTATTAAATAAATGCTGGCAGTTAATCAACACTTTACCTTCCTGAACAAGCTCCATTTGCAAACAAATTAAATTCAAAGGGCAACGAAACAAAGATAGAGAGAAATTCAACTTAAAAAGCTTGAATGAGATGAGATTCCCCAAGATGGTTTCCCTTATTGTCTGTCATCCTAAGAGCACCTTGCTCAGTTTATAGAGTAGAAATGAGCAGCTTTGCTACAGAAACACCAATGTCACGTGGAATAATGTCTGGTACTTTCAATTCCTCTTTCTGCAAGGAATGTGGGATCCTTGCCTCCCTCGTGAGTAACTGCACTGAAGTCGAGGGGACTATTCCATAATGAGCAAGATAAGAGAGAGCTGGCCCAAGAAGGCTGGTTTGCTTCTGATGTTTTGGAGAGCCAAAGGCATATGCCGACAGGAAAAAACCACCCTGCAGTAGCTGGTTCCATATGCTCTGTAATGAAGTGGGACCAAATTCTGCACCAATAGCCTGGACAAGCACAACAGAAAAAAAAAAAATCTCTCATAGCTACAAAATCTGTGTAATCCCTCACTCCCTCAAAAGTGCACAGATATGCTGAAGCCTAGTTCACAGTTCAAAGTAATTGTTGTTGTAAAATACCTCAGTTATCACCAAGGACTTTGCTGTTGCACTTTTCAGATGGTGTGGCTCCACTCCCAGATGTCTGCTCTTGGCTACCTTGGCAAAAGCACCAGTGCAGATTCCTCTCCCTGCTTCATGCCAAAGAAGAAGGACACTTTGAAGGCAGCTTCACAGGTTTTCCTTCCTACCTCCCCAGGCCATGTGGCATTGCACAGGTAGTCAAGTCGCCAGCCTGATCCTCTCTGCATCTACCTGCCAGTTGATCCATTCCAGCCAGGAAGACATCAAATCTAATTACCTCCTGCTACAGGTAAAGGTGGAAAATGAGAGGCAAATCCAGGCAGAGCCTAGTGTCAGAGACAGATGAGCAAAGTGAACTGTTAGAAACCAGACAGGAGTACAAACAACAAAACCTTTGTGTTCTCTGTCCTCTNTTAAAAAAAAAAAAAAAAAAAAAAAAAAAAAAAAGAAAAAAAGCATCCTTCACCAGCCCTCATATAGAGGTTGAATCCCTTTTGTTCCACAACCTGCACTGTTTTGAGTTGACACTTTTGGGTGCTAACTGGGTGATGCCTAATGGCTGCTTGTGCATTTACTGCATACCTCTACTTTTACTGTTAAAACCTGGGACAGCAAATCATCATTTTGTAGTCAAGGAAAATCAAGGATTCCTTATAAGTAAACTGAAAGACATTCTTGAGAATCAACAAATGAAATCTGGTGAAGGACTAAATGATTGCCACAGACCAACAACATTACTTATTTTTTCTGTTTCAACTTTCACAAAACCGATAAGCTGACATAAACCATGGTAAGGCTGCACATTTAAACCTCCAGGTTCAAAGAGGAAGACGCAGTAGCATTCTGGTGTCCTAGATGAAGACTGATTCCCCATCATTGTCCCAGAAGTACAATGAAATTTGCTGGCCTTTCCTCTATGTTTTGTGCCTCTTTCTTAGTCAAGTAAAAACGTGAGGGTCTGCAAGGACAATTTAAAACTCAGTGGGAGTTTCGACTGAAAAAAATCTCCTTTACCTGGCATTTGCTGCAATAAACTCTGAAAAATTACAGCTGGTTTCATCCAGGGCACCTTTATTTCACAGCGCTGCATGAAATGAACCCCCTGGATAGGAGTAGGTGGTCCGGATGAATAGAGCCATCCCCTTCCACGGCATTTCTGAAAAACCCTGAAACAGCAACCATTCCTCACCTAGCTCCACAACCCTGAAGTGCTAATAGTACACTCAAAACAGAAAGTTTTCCACATGCCTTAGTAACTACTGTGGCCAGATAGTAAAAAGTTTGAACAGCTGCAGATTTCACGTCCAATCTCTAGCTACATTTTTGACCCACCTCTCAGTCTTGCATAATAAATGCAGAAAAGCTTGAGCAAAGACACTGAATATCATTACCAACATCACTACGCCAGCAGGTTGCAAACCACTCAGTGCCCTAAAATGTGTCACTCGACAGAGACATTTTCCTGCCTTTTTTTCCCCCCTGTTCTCTAGAGAGCATCAGCAATCCTCAGGGTATGTGCATGTCTGAAAACTGTGCTTGTACTAAGACCTCAGGCTGTGCAACAGTGGCACAGAACAGCTCTAAATTCACTTCCTGTCAGGACTTAAATGAAGTTTCACCCAGAGTCTTTTGCTGCCTTTGCTCCACTGAGAAATTACAGGAGGATTTATTTCAAGTGACAATCCTAGAAACGGCAACATAACCAAATCAAGTATTAAAAATAGGTGCAAGCTGCAAAGCTCAGATTTGCCAAAAGATTGAAAACTTCAACAAAACTGAAGGAGTTGACAGAAAGGTTCATATGCAGCTGGAACTGCAGGGGGACAGGTTTGGCCATTTCAGAGAAAGAAGTAAATCATAATGTGTGAGTCTGGATTCACTTAGATATTTCTGTGGCACTTGGGAACGTTTCAGTCTGAGCTTTGGTGTTGAAATTTCAGCTACCTATTATTATGATTTCAGTAACTATATTTTAATTCTTTTCCAGCACTTCAGTGGAGCATAGGCTTTCAATTAGCTCATTGCTCTTGACATGACTTTTCAAAGTAGCAACTGTAAATTAGACAATAAAGAACCAGGAATGGTGTGAGGGGCAGCCCATGGCAAAAGTTCTGCACTCAATTAGAGCTGGTTGAGGTTCTGGCCCGTTGAGCTGTGGTCACCACAGCTAAAGCATGGGACAGAATTTAGGTTTCATTCCAAATAGTCTAATAATCTTTGTTCTATATTGCTTGTGCTTTATGTAAATGAAGAACCAAAAATAATGACCTGATTTTCCAGGAGAGTTTCAAGGTAAATTATTGTTCACAAATCATTCAGATTTTAGAGTGGATGGAGAGGGGGGGGTTGAAAATGGAAGAAACAGACAAGCCAAGCAAAACAGCAGAATCTCTTCGCTGTGTTCAACAACCTTTGTAAGCATGTGCTTAACTGTAAGAATGCACTCACTCAGAATCCACTGCAGCAAACGAGAGCAGAAGCCCACAGAGTTAATTACCTGCTCTGGTGCTTTTCTGAATAGGGAAAATTAACAGCTTTAACTAAAAAAAAAGCAGAGTATACAGACAGACTTAGCTGGGTATGGCCAACAGCTGCACTTCCAGTGCTCCTTCAGTTCTCCAAACCTGGCAGAGCCTTGTCCTGAGTCACTTTTCAGACACTGGATATACCCAGAGGACAACCACAGGCAGCAACGTTCAGGTACCTGAAAGCAGAATTTGTTTCACTACGTTTAAATGATGAGTTTAAAATGTCCTCAAGGACAGATGAAAGGAATGGTGGAACAAGCCATACCATTGGGGAGCTCGAAGGAAAACCCCGTAAGCAGGACTCGGGGGTGGGGGGATTTGGACTCCAGCTGAACTTTGCAAACC
Organism: Psilopogon haemacephalus; assembly: GCA_013396835.1. NCBI lineage: Eukaryota > Metazoa > Chordata > Aves > Piciformes > Megalaimidae > Psilopogon > Psilopogon haemacephalus. Next base: position 354,398 of record VWZI01011388.1, on the reverse strand, counting down.
CTGCTTAGCCGTACAAAACGAAATTGATCTGGAACAGATCCTTAATCAGTAGCTATTTTATCAGCACAGGCTCGACGCTGTCCCGGTCCAGCTCCACAGGAGCTCCCACAGTTGTTTAAGCAACATTCTTTTAATACACTTGAAAGAAAGCAGTTCACAGCCTGCACCCTTATCGGCCCTGCGCATCTCAGGATCTAACACGTTTTGGAGCTGCTTATCAGCTGCAGTAACATCAACATTTCATAAGCTTCTATTCTTGTGCCGTATCTGTAAAAGCTGAAACGCTACCACCAGAACAAATGCTTCTTTCATTGGCTTTCTGGAAACGTAAAGTTCATTGAAAGCCTAGAAAATTAAATTGTGTGCGTCTGGGAGACGGCATGTAGACAAAATCCGCTTCAGAAGTCTGAAGGCCCCAGAGTCAAAGGAAAGTTCAATTAATTTGTCAGAGAACTGGAAACAGATGATTTCAATCAGCACTAGAACATGACTCCGCGGCAGGCGCGGGCCGGAGGAGGCAGCGCCGGATTCCCAGCACACAGACGGGCGGCCCCGCGGGATTACCCTGCTCCGGAGCGCCGGTGCCGCCGCACGAAGCCGGGCCCTGCGGTGCCGCCGCCAGCCAAGGTCCCTTAACTGCGCTGCCGAGCGCGGAGGCGGCCAAGGGAACTGCGCAACAGGCGCGAGCCAACCGCGCGGCAACTGCGCAACAGGCGCGCGGCAACTGCGCAACAGGCGCGCGGCAACCGCGCGGCAAGCGCCCCCCGGCACGGAGCTGCCGAGCCCTCCTATTGGCTGCGCCGCCTGCGCAACCCGCCAATCAGCGGCGTGGCCGCTGCTCCTGGGCGGCGCGGGGCTGCCAGGTCCCTATCCCGCCCGAGCCCTCTCCTTGTCCCGTCCTTGCGGCTCCACTTCTTCCGCCCGTTCCTACCCGCAGCTCTTCCCTTGGGGCCTCCCGAGCACCAGGCGACCGCTGCCATGCGGCATCTGGGGGCGGCTGCCCAAGTACATTAATTCCCCACTCACGGGTTAAGCCAAAACCCCATTGGCATCATCGCTGCAGGATCTGGGCTGTAAGGACTTTGAATATAAACCTGGTTTTGATCTGTCTCCTAATATGACCACTTTTACGTACAGAAATACAGGACAACCGCGTGAAAAACAGGGAACGTAACTTTTTGGGATTGCAGGGAAACACCTGCTCGCTTAGCATGTGTTTTCCTCACAAATACGTGCTGTTACTTCCCTCCAACACAATTAAAAACTACTTCATTATGATTTGAAATTACTGAAACACATATTTGTTTTCTAAATCACTTCATAACGTTTTCCCAAAGTTCTACTGAAATTCTCAGATTTGGAACTTCAACCTGAACACTAACAGTATTTAGCAAGTTTGGAGTCTCAGACCCTCCAAGTGAGCACTAGGAACCTGTTTCCTACTTCAACCACTCCTTCCCTGGGAAAAGGATAAGCAGCTCCTGCTGCACAGGTTTTGGAGACCTGCACAAGGTACCCAGGCTGTGGCTTGGCATGAACCCGGAGGTTAGAGGTGCTACTAGCAGATCAAAAACACAGCTATGTGACACAAAATGCAGATCATTCTCATGGTTCAAGTTTGTCTGTTGAGATGTTGAATGATCCAGGATTCTCTCTGGATCAGGTACTGTCTGTCTGCACCAGTTAACATGTCCTCAATCAAATATGGGCTGTCCTTTCCCAAGTGGTATAATGTAAGCATAAACTCTGTGTCCTGGTGTCGACCCAAGTTAATTAAAATGGTATTCAGTGCTCAAGCCTGATACAAATCAATTTATACAGATGTGGGATTCAACAGCCCACACAGTCACCATTTATGATAATACGATCATGTCTTACAATTATACTTAGTACAATATTTTATCTGTAGTCACACATCCTGAACTAATAATCTATTAGATTATTTACATTGTTCTCTTTCCCTCACACCAAATGTTATTGAGGATATAGGAATTTCCCTGAATTAAAACAAAACCCCAACCAAACAAAACAATCCAAAACCAAACCAACCAAAAAACCCCCAAACCTCAAATAATGTAACCATTACTTTTTACCTTTATCTTCCCCAACATTGCAACACTCTTGCAGTATAATGGAGGCAATGGTCCTCACTGGAGGGAATTCACAGCAATTCCCACAACTTAAAATGCTTCCTTTCTGAGCAGGAAGGAAAAGTATCATCATAAACCAGCATTGTACTCGCTAATTAACCACACTTGTTTTATCATCGTTATTTAATTGCATGTACTGGTAGCAACTAAGAAAATCCAATCAGACCTCCATTGTGTAAGGCATTAAACAAAGGTAACAGCCAGCCAGGCCATACCATGCCATCAGTGATACTGGAGGATTTATAAAACCTGGAATATTTCTGACAAATCTAGACGTTCCTGATGAAGCATCTACAGAAATAAGCAGGGGAGGCTGTACTGAAAAGGGCCATGTTGCATTTAAGTAAATTGGCCTAGTCAGATTAAATGAATAGCTTTTAAAGAAGCAATGCTTCCTTCATTCTCTGCAGAGGTTCCATCACAGACCACCAGAATTCAAAGCAAAGAGCTTGTGAGAAACAGCTGGATTGAGTGAAAAAAATGGAGAAGCAGCCTGATATGCAGTCAAGCCCGTTTAATTAAGCCTGCTAATTATATTTCCCATTATAATTATATACAGTATTTAAATGCAGCATGCCATTTCCTGTTTGGAGTGATTAAAACCACCCCTCTGATTGGTGAAGAGATCTGGGGAAGACCCAGGACCTCTCAAATGCTGCTGATAAGCCAGCCCCGGTGGCTGGCAGCGAGGGAAAGCGTCTCCGAGGGAGCAGCCGGGCTCGGGGCGCAGCGTGGGCAGATGAACCACAGGCAACCTTGCGGCTACGGCTGCAGCGCTGCTCCTCACCTGAGAAAAGACTCCCAGAGAGCTCCCGACGACTATCTGCTCTATCTGTGCTTGTGGGTCAAAATATTCAAATCGGAGTTCTCCCAGTTCAGCATCTTGCTCCTTATTAGCACATCTGAAGAAGCCTTGCAGAACACCCAAGACTCCAGGGAACAGAAGCCAGAAGCCCCAATCCTTTGCCCATTCATTCCTGTGCTGCTGATTGTTACAGCTAAGGTAACGCCTGCATCCTCGCAGCTACCACAGAATCACAGAACGGTTTGGGTAGGAAGAGACATCCAAAGCTCATCCAGTCCAGCCCCCCTGCAGTCAGCACGGACATCCTCCACTACAGCAGCTTGCTTGCAGCCTTCTCCAGCCTCACCTTGAATAGCTCCAGGCCTTGGGCAACCTGTTGCAGTGCTCCACCACTTGTTCCTCACATCCAGTCTACATCTCTTATTTCAAACCATTCCCCCTCATCCTGTCCCTGCAGCCTTTACTACCAGTCCCTCTGCAGCCTCCCGGCAGCCCCCTTCAGGTACTGGCAGGCTGCTATTAGGGCTCCTTGGAATCTTCTTTTCTCCAAGCTGAACCCCAGCTCCCTCAGCCTGTCCACATAGCAGAGGTGCTCCAGCCCCCTGGACTCACTCTGTCAGGTCCATGTACATCAGAAAAGAAGGACACTGAAGAGAAAAAAAGAAACACAGGCAGGAGAGGAATACAGTCTGGTCAAAGCCACCCTGCTCTGGCAGCAGATCCTGCCCCACAACATCCACCTGCAGCCATGAGGTCTCTACAAGCTGCACTTACTCCATGTCTTACTCCTTAGCTGTATCCCTCAGTTTGTATCGCTAAGGTACCTGGCATCAAGGCAAGCTGTGGGATAGAACAGGAAGGGATCCCTGCATTTTATCAGAGAGAGTTGGACTTCCCAAGTGCCAGCCCTGCCCGAGGACAGACAGTGCATCAAAAAATCCTTTGAATAAATTTCTCCCTTTTGGTTTGCTCAATTCACACACTCTGGGTCTTTTACTAGACATGAAATATTTGTCATTGTTAAGAAGGCATGGCTCTGGGTTGAGAAGCATGTTCTCCTGGACAATCCCAAAAGGGAAGTACTGCTTCTTGAAATGTTGCGAAGGAAAACGCTTCAAGGAGTTGGCCTTTGAACTACAGTTTCTGCTTCATTTAACTGCTGAATTTGACAGCAGTAGAGCTCCTAATTTCTTTATGGAATGAAGTGCTTTCACTTCTGATCAACACAGGCAAAGTGTATTTGTAACACTGCAGGACACCCCGTGGAAGAGATATTAATGTTACATTAGATCTCAATAAGCTGAACACAAGATGGATTTCTGGGGACAGCTACAGATCGTGTTCTAATTAGGCAGAATACAATGGGAATATTGAACAACTGTTGTTACTGTGGGTGCAGCTATAACCTCAACAACCAGAAGAGAAATACCAATGCCTCAAGTCTTTCTTACTGGAATCTGCATCTAAAATTACTGAGGACAACCTCAAACCAAACTCTGAGCCATCCCAGTGGATCAGGCATTTTTAACAGGAACAATCAGCAGTAGCATTTCAGTTACCCCAAACTCAGCTTCTTACTGATAGAGATAGAATCTGAACACCTTTTAATGGCTTCATTCGGTCAGAAAACAGTCTGCAAGACACCACAGCACAGCAAGATGGGACCAGGAATGCAGTAATTCTTTATCCATCTACTGGTAAAGGTACTGGTGCAAGAAATCCAGCAAACATTGCCCCAAAGTGAGTGGGCAGTCGTTTTTGACAATTTCTTTCACTATTTTGGCCATTCTTGAAATTTGAAGCACCTTTGAGAAGCCAGCACAATAAGAGGCAGCTAATTTGTTCTGCCAGCATAACTCCTGTGTGGAGGGAGCGTTTACTAATCCTGAACTATTCCAGATTTACACCACTCTGAGACCGATATCTGGCCCAGAAACATTATACAAGGCAAGTATTTACATCTGGGAGCACATAAGTACCAGAAACACCAGAACCTTTGATTTTTTTTTTTTAAACTATCATTCAAACTGATTAAGACATGTGTCTTAATTTACTGGTTTGAGGTTTTCCAGTTACATTCCCTAACTCTCTCTCTCTTATATGTTACTCCTTCCTGCCTCCCTCGCTCCCTCTGAGTGAGAAAATACCTCCTCTAGGCCTTTCAAAACAGTTTAAACTCAGAACTAAAGCTCCATTCCCATCTCAATCCCATGAAGGGAACTGCTTGCCCTGTTTCAGCAGTTAATTAACAATGAATGCCTGCCTTTGGAGACTGGGTGAAGCAGGGTGGGGATAAAAGATGAAGAAGGCTGAGGACAGACATAACAAGAATGGGGAGGGAGCAAAGTGGGTGGCTTATCAAATTCCACAGATACCAGACATGGAGAGGTGTTGATTTGTTGCTGGGAAAACCCTGTTTGTTTATAGAGTTTAATCACCTGTTTTATGTTTGTTGTTCCAAACATATGGGAGACAATGGGACTGTTTGCCTGCAGTATCCTGACACAGTACAGTAAGAGAGGTACACACAGCCACTTTAGGACCCTGGTATGTGTGAATAGGGATAGCTCAGATCATTAACAGCTACCCTCCTGGTCAGGCTGTGTGAAAGAGGCAATGAAGAACGTGCTCAAGGTTAACAGTCAAAAGAAACTCCTCATTTGTGACCCATAAAATAATTTCTGAGGCGAGGCAAAGACTTTTGGCAACCAATGTGTGCCAGGGTGCCGTGACCTGTGCCAGTGAGGTGCACGCTGTCACCTGGGTTGGGCTTCTCTTTCTTGCACTGTGCCCTTGTGGGTTTTGTCATTTGTGAGGCAGCTGGTCCAGGTGGGCCAGGGCAGAACTCTGCCTCATTGTACAAGAGACACCAATTCAAGTCCTGTTTCTGCTTGTGGCAGATGACAGTTTTGCACCCCTCACGTACTGCCCAGAGAGCATGATTCTCACAGTCCGTGTATGAGCTATGTTGCTGGCCTGCAAAAGGACTCTGCTACTTTCATCTTGGATCACTGTGGTCCTAGCCTCCTACTTGTCCCTTTGGCTCATCTCACTGCTATCTGATTGTTTTAACTCAGAGACATTTTCTCTTCTAGCACTGGGGTTCACACCCCTGTGCCCCTTCTGCTTTCTGTACTCATTCCTCTCCTTAAAGTGTCCCATCCTCCTTGCTCACATTAAGGACTCATCCAAACACAGATCCTGTGAAAAGGCATCTCCTAGTCAGAAGTCATGGCACATTTCTGAAGCCTACCCCATTAATCATCTAGCTATAAATGTAAGCTCAGCAGGTTTAATGCAGGTGTGCTTTCTGATGCAAGCCCATTGCTCCTTCTCACCAGCATGACACCCATCACACAGGTCTGCAAACCCAGCAGCACCTTCATCCTCCTCTCAAATCTTATGACACCTTCTCCCTTCACCCTCCATCCCTATCTGCTCTGCCAAGCTGTCAGCTTCTTCCACCAACTGCTAAGGGAGGCCAGCATCCCTCCCCAGGAACGCCAGCTTGCAAACAAGCACTTTTGCCTTTATCTTTTCACCATAAATATCTGTAAAGTCTCTCAGTTGTCTTTCCGCTCTTTCTCAGACATACTGCTCACAGATAACCTGGTAAAGAGTAACTTTAGCTGCCACTGATTGCTTGAAACCGCTTTTTTTTTGGTTTGTTTGTTTGTATATAAACATTTCTCAGCTTGAGCTGAGCTTGCAACCTCTTTGGGACAGGGACCATCTATACTTCCAGCTGCTGACACAGACAATTCCTGTTCCCTGTGTAGAAGGAAACATATCAGAGTAACCCCCCGCAGCCAGATATAAAATACAAGGTTTTCTAAGAGCCTCAGCTTCTGTTCACAGCTGAAAGGTAACTTTTGACCCTCAGTCTTGGCACAGAATGTGCTGGTATACATTCACTGAGAGGGTCTCAAATGAGAGGAAACTCCCAGGTTGGACTGGATGACCTTGGAGTTCTCTTCCAATCTGGTCAATTCTATGACTCTATGTTTTAAAATACTAATTCCGTAGGCCAGCTTCCTTATTCTAGGAAGCCTGAAAGATGACTCTTGTATGTTTGGTGTTGCCTGTACCCTGTCAATTCCAATAAAAGTAGTGTTCATCCCCTCGAAGGGACAGGGCCATAAAAGTTCACATCACTCACACTTTGCCTCCAGTTCCTGTGCCAAATAAGTGTTTATTATTTTGCTAGAGGAGGAGGAAAACAACATCAGCATCACTTCAGTGATGTGGCTGATATTGTTGACATGTTTTAGTAACATGGTTTTTGTAAAGTCGGAGTGATTAATGGTGGAGGCTAAAGGCTGCCCACTGAATCGTGTGTCCGTGTGGGCAGGGGCGGAAGCGCCGCACACAATGGTGGCGTTTGTGAACCTCGACTCTAGACTCCAGCCTTGGGTTTCAGCCTAGCAAATCTCTGAGCTGATTTTTGGAAACCAGAATCCAGAACAGGATTCGAACTTTGCAAATTTCCCAATTTAATTTTTTTTTTTTTTATTATTTCCACAGACACACTATTGATGACACTAACATCTGAGCCTTGAACAGCTCTTCTGGTGGGGATCACTGAGGAAAGTCTGGCTTTGTAGCATGCAGCATGAAAGCAGTGTGAGGGGTTTCTGACCTATGCAGGTGGCAGAAGCAGGGCTCTTCCACAGGCAAAAAGTTCCACATGAACTGGAAATTGTGTTTTGCAGAGTTTTTGACCAGGGCAGCAGGTATGGTGCAAGTTGAACTGGGGCCATGTGATGTTTGCTTTTCTGTGTCACTTCCTCTCTGCTGCTGGCATCTAAGGAGCAGCAAGAGGCCATGCTTTAGCCTCTCCAACTCTGTGCTGTTTTCACTGAGTTCCCCCATGAAGCTCAGTGTCGTAACAATTTCTTGAAGTTATTTTTACTGTTTCTTGGCAACTCAGACCAATCCTTTTTGCTGAAATTGTTAAGACCAGCATCAGCTGGTTCTGATTGTGAAGTGGCTTCCCCAAATCAAAGTTTCATTTATGTACACCAGCATTAAGTTATTAAAGTCAGTGGTAGGTAACAACGCAAGTGTGACCATCCTCCACAGGACAATGTCCTCCTGGGATCAGTAAACTTCTGCTTTGAAAGTTCACCATCAGAATTGGGCTGGATTTCTTCTAAGCACCCAGAGATCATTTCCATTGGGATTCCAAGGCCTGCGTTTCCAAACATTTGGAAGGGGTGGCCCCTGTCTGAAACAGCTGTTTTCATGCAGCCCCCTAAGCTAGCAGCCATTCATGCCTCGCAGGGCAGGAGGAGAGGGAGACTCAGCTGTGATTTTGGATTTAGGGATAAATGCTTGCTCCTCTTCCCTGGAGGAACTGAGCTGCTGCCAGCAATTAAGGCACTGAGAAGTAATTCGTCGTTCCCTGGAGAGTTTAACCTCTTGCCACCAGTAACTAAAGCTTCTTTCGTGGCTGTGGTTTTGCCGGCACAGCCCTCCAGCAGCACCGCCAGAACGGCTCCTGCTTGCTTCTCATCCCTTGCTCTGGGGCTGCCATACCCCACTCCTGCCACGCCAGCCCAGCTACGGCTGCATCTGTGCAACAAACTGGAGCAGGGGATAAGTCCAGCTTGAAAATAGCCTGGCAGAGAAACACTTAAGTTTTTGTGTGTCCTCCTCCAAATTGGATCAAATTCCTGATCCGTTTCACAGCGCAGCCACAAACCAATCCGCCAGGAGAAGCGAGGGGCCCGCACACTGCGGGAGGGAAGATGAAACAAGCAGTAGGGAAAGGCTGGAAAGGGAATACCAGAAGCCAGAACTGGTGCTGAAGACTTAATCTCGTGAAACCACAGCCTCACTCTTCCAGCCAGGAAAAAGTCAGCAGCTGCTGACCAGCACTGTTTTTTCTAACACTTCACAGCCCCTTTGAACTCTTTTGTGGCCCTGAGGGGATTGTAGCCCACAGTCAGGGAAACTCTGCCCTAGGCTGCCCATTCAGGCTCAATGCACTGGGACCAGTTTTCCAAGGAACAGAAACTTCCCTGCCCGTTGCCACAAAAGCTGTCTGCTGGGGAACACATCTCTTTCCACCCAGCATGGTGNGGGGGGGGGAAATGGAACAGGTCAAATATAGCTCTGGTTAGAAAATCATCTTGCCCCTAACATGTGTTGACAACAGGAGCTCAAACCCTCGTCTGCTTTAAAGGACTTCCAGCAGAAATTGGTCCTCAAACACGTCGTAATGGCAAGATACAGCACTGATATCAACACAGATTTTCTCAAGAGAACTTTCTGTTTAACAAGTGTTGGCCAGTCACGGTAAAACACCTCTGGAAACCAAAGGTCTTGTTCTGAATTGTTTGCCTGTGATGTGCAAAAACTCCCAGAGATTCACAGGGAAACAGAACGGTTTGCGGCTCACGAGCAAAACAGAAGTTACTGCTTTGCTATTTTACAGTGTAGATGAAAAAATCTGCGTATGAATGAGGAGCTAACCAAATGTTTGGCTCGTTAGCAGCAGATAGTTCAGCTGCTTCAAAACCTGACCACTGCTTTTCCAAAGGCGAAGAGACCACTGCAGGCCGAGTCTCAAACTAGCACTAGGGATATTCATACACATCCAGTCGCTGGGGCAAAGAGGCAGGCAAAAATGAATGCCAGATTCTTGGAAAGGCTTGCATATTTTACAGCAGAAATTAAAGCCATGCTGTTTAAAGAACATTGTTTAATAATATTCTTTCTTTCGGCCACCCTATGTTCTTTTAGTTCTTTTGTTATTCAGTCGTCGTATTCAGGACAGATATTTAAGTGTGTGCATAATACTAAGCAAATGTTCTAGTGCCATTGGCTTTAAAGTTTTAAGTTCTAAAGTTAAGAGCATATTTTAGCGGTTTCCTGAACAGGATTTAGTTGTTTTTTTTGGTTTTTTTTTTTTTTTCCTTGAGCCATAACCTTTAGCTAGAGACTTTTGGAGACTTTCTGTTATGATAGTGCTGATCTTGATTTAGACCTACTCTCTATAAAACAAATAGGTTCACACTATTCAAACGTTGTCTCCTCCAGAATGAGAATGTGCCATTCCTCAGCAGAAGGCAACAAAAAGCAGCCAGTTATTTGAGATGAAATTCCCATCATTTCTAAAGTTACATCATTAGCAGTTTGCTCTCAGAGCTTTTATGTTTCTTGGGGCATTCAGTTGCCTCAAACGAGGTCTTTATTTCGTTTCTCCCCATCAACATCTAAGAAGATCTTTCAGCTGCAGTTGGATGGCATTAGATCCTATGGAAAGGGACCAAACCTCCTCTGGACCCTGCTCAGGGCTACAATCACAAGGCTTCTACCTCAAAACTCACATTTGCCCAGTTCTGCCACACAGAATCTTGGGCGATGCCAAACCAACCTAGTTTATAAAGAAAAGGCCCAGCAGCTCTGCAAGGACTCCAGCAAGCAGCCTGTACACTTCCAGCCGCAGCTTGGGAAACAGAGTCAGGAGAGTGCAGTGCTTTATCTGACTCCCTCAGCCCGCTCCAGCTGGGAGGCAAATGCAGCGTTAGTTAGATGAGATGAATGTGGCTCTTACACGTCATCTCCTAAGCAAATTTCCCATTACATCTGCCGCCTTTTCCCCTTTGTCATTTCCTTTTTTCCTTTTCCTTTTCCTTTCAAGCTCTCTTTCTTTGAGAAAAGATGTGAGATGTGCAGCAAGGAGGAGAGGGAACCCGTTAAATGCCTCATTATCTCCCAGGTCTCTGTTGATTTAGACTTCTAGCAAGAGGAATGGAGTTCAGTTCATGACTGAACTGACACTGCAGATAACCCCAGCGCATCCATCGCAAATTGTCAGCTCAAGACAAATTACCTTCTCTCCAGGATACTCTCTTTCACTGATTACCTACTACTCAAATTAAATGCCATCTGACTTCTGAGAGTCTTTTGTTTGTCAGATTCCACTGGATTATGCAAAAGTGATGGGGGGAGAATCTGGTGTGTTTGAAGTCTTGAGAACAGAGTGCACAGGCTCTGCTTCCTCACCCAGCTTTGGTGGAAGAGCTCAGGCTTTTCCTAATCTGTTTGCCACCCCACAGTATAGTAAACTTTGCTGTCAATAAGAAAGTTAAAACCTAAAAGCCTGCTGAATAATGCCCTAAAGCGAGGAGGTGCTGTGAAATCCCAATGTTTGGTGACAAATATTTCACACAACTAAATCTGGGCCCGAGTTTGGAGTAAAAGCCCTGGGTTTAGTTAATTTGCATCTTTCACTTAATTCCCTTTATTTTAATGTGTGAGGAAATACTTCAAAGGTGGAGCTCGTAATTGCAATTATGTTTACCTAAAATTTACTTTTTACTTGATTAAGCTGTAATTGTTTAGCTCAATATTTTCCATCTATTTACCCTCAGGCAGTTGGTTTTCTGTGTTGTTTTTTTTTTTTGTTCAAACTTTCTCATTTACCAAAACAAGATAAGAAGAGGAAAAAGCCCAATAGATGTTTTGCAGAGAAGCACTTTCAAGAAATCCAAACTGGAGGGAAAGGATTTAAACAGGAACAGATGAAGGGCTGCCTTTTTACTTACTGTTGAGAGCTTGCCCAGAACAGGCTAACTTACAGACCGTAGAGAGGTCAGAGTCTGCCCTGGGAGAAGGCTTCAGATACTCACCGAGTCCCAAGCATTACTGTGTGCATTATCCTGACACAGGTTGTAGAGGCTCAAGAGCCTCCAACTTGGCATGGCTGTAGGGAGTTAACAGGCCTTAGCCCGAGCCAGGGGCTGCTCAGCAGCTCCCATGCAGCTGTTGCTGATGGCAGCTGGGGGCTGCTGTGGTGCTGGGCACTGGGAAGAGGAGTCTGCATCTGCCCTGGCAGCCCGAGGCAGAGGCCTGCCAGGAGAACAGGTGAGCTCTCCTCAGCAGAGCCCCTTGGAGCTCCATCCTCAGCGTGCAGAGCCGCAGCAGCTGATGGCTGGACAAAGCTGTACCACAAAGCCAAGTGGTTTGGAAGGGCAGAAGCAGCCAAGCAAGGCACGCAGCTAGGAGGCACTTTGGGAAGTCATTAAGTCTCCTGGTGAAGCATCCCCCCAAGTGGTATCCTCGGTGTATGAACTTCCCACTAGATGCAGCTAGTACTACAGGTGTGCTCTTTTACAACAGAAAGGCCTAGAGACAGACAAAGCTTTTAAAGAATACCAAGCCTGAGAGCTACAGTAGGCAGTCACAGCAAAGCCAGGGAGATTTTTACCAAATTAAGGAGGCATATTCAAGTCCTAGGATACAAATGCTTGATTTTAGGGAAAGAATAGTTTTTAAAACCTCATTAATGTTTATAAATAAGTGCAGGGTGAGTGGCAGGAGGCTGAAGCCAGGCTCTGCTGGGTGATGCCTGATGACAGAACAAGGGACAATGGGTGGGAGCTGAGGCAGAGAAGCTTCATGTAAACATGAGGAGGATTTTTTTCCCTGTGAGGGTGGCAGAACCCTGGAACAGGCTGCCCAGGGGAGTTGTGGAGTCTCCCTCTCTGAAGATATTCAAAACCTGCCTGGACAAGTTCCTGCGTGATCTGGTCTAGGAGATCTTGCTCTGGCATGGGGGTTGGACTGGATGAGCTTTTGAGGTCCCTTTTGATCCCCTGACATTCTGTGAAAAACTCTTTTAAAGTGCATTTGTCCTTCTGGAATGAAGAAGCTCATTGTAAGATGATCTCTAAATTAGTAGGTACTATCTTCTTGTAGAGAGAACTTAGAGTTCTTAACATTGACTGACCAAATGTGAAAATCAGTCCTGTTCATTCTGAAATCATTAGAGCAAAGCAGAGATACACTAATCTGTGCTAATAAACTGCCTACAGCAGCATCACATTCATGCAGTTAACTCCCCCCCTTCTTTCTCTTGGTATGCCTAAATGTTTTTCTTAAATGTAGCTTTGAAGAATTCCACTTCATTAGCGAATGAAAGCTCCTGGTGGTAACATCTCTGGAGATGGGACAGTGATTAATAGTCACATCTTGTCTCTGTCGACCTGATAGTGCTTCAGACAACTGGGGAGAGGAAGAATGGTTCTGCGGAGGGCACAGAGGATTTGATTTCACATAAATACAGCAGGAGCACTGACAAGCACTCCCATCACCCTACTCCAACTGCAGCCTTTCTCCCATACCCCAAGACACTTGTATTCTTCCTCTGGTTTCATGAATTCCTTTCTGCTTAGTGGCACAGCTTGGACAGGATGGACAGAGAGCATCCTCACCCAAAACAGCATATTGCTCATTGGCCAGAGAACTCTCCTGGGAGGTAGGACTTGAGCCTTGAGTCCCCTGAGGCAGAGGAAGAAACTGAACCCTGACCCTCTCTATACAGAGATCAATGGTCATGGGCCCCCCACATGTCCCATGTCATGGATTTCCCAGGGCTGTTGTGGCTTTGGTTGTCCAGCCTCCTGCTAACCCAGTTCTCCCAAACAAGCCCTTTGCCTTCACAGTCAGTCTCACACTCCTGGCACCCCTCTGGCCACTGAAAGCTGACATTCCTCAAGGACAAAATGCACTAACAAGTCTCCTCGGGTGTCCTGCTCCTGCGTTCTTAGTGGTAGAGAAAGGAGGGAGCCAAGAAGGCATTCCCCTTAAAATTGCTTTGCTTTAGGTGAAGATCTCTTTGTCCTTCCACAGACCTAATCACCTCCTTCCCATCTTGGTCATCTTTGCTATTGGAAATGTCACCTTCATATCAAAGAGAGGATCACCTTCACTGAATCTTTCAGTGTGTCACTAGCTCACATGAGTGTCCCGAGAAACAGAAAACCACCAGAAGCTGGCAGCCTACCCTGGTAATATTGCTGATTTAATTCAATGAGTGCCTGGCTCATGGTCCATCATTAACTTAAAATCATTTCCCATCCATAATTAAGTCTCTCTGCTGCTTTAAAGTGGCATTTGGGGCTGCCACTACAACTCCTCTTAATATCATTGAAGAGCTCTGAACTGTACAGCAAAATAATTTTTTTTTCCAGAAAAAAAAAACTCAACTAACAAACCAAACGCCAACCCAGCCCCCCCCACCCCCCCACCTAAAAAAAACCCAACAAACCAACAACTGCATTCACATAAAACAAAAGGTAATCAGTCTGTCAGGAAGATGCATGCTAAGCAGCTTGGGCAGCAGCTCCCAGCACTGCAGAAAATGCAGATTTATACTGCAGTCTACTGTATTTAGCAATTGATCTACATTTCCACATCCAATGAATATTGCAGAGTAAGACCCCGTGCAGATTTTGCTCATATGGCTTCAGCAGTTCTTCAGTTCATTACTGTTCACTCTGCAATTGTAACTGCAAAATCAAATGCAGCTACAGAGACAGCCCTGTGCAAACCAAAGGAGAGCCTTCTGTTTCCCCTAAACCTAACTGCTGCATTAGCATCTAATTTCAAAAGCTGTGGAGATGTGCTTTGGACCTTTCTAAACAGACACAGGAAGGTGGGGGTTGTTGGTTTGGGTTTGGGTCTTTTTTCTCTTCTTTCTGAAGACTCTGCTTTTGCTCGGTGCCTGTGTCTGGTCATTTCTTTGACATATGAAGACCAGGTCTAGGAACTCAAGCAGCCTGAGCAGCTGTTTAAAGTTAAGCATAAGGCTATGAATATTTATGCTGAAGTACAATTTCATAGCATAATAAAAGCAGAGACCCCCAGACTCAGTAGTAGGCAACTGCTTGTATTCCAGTTCTGCCGAAAGTATGGGCATTGGGGAAAAAACAAACTTATCTGTTTACAGGCAGCCAAATTCTAGTGTTCAGGACGTTTTTGGCTCCATAATTGCAGCATAGTGAGGGGAACTCACCAGTGTTGACGTCAGTTTGTTCCTGTCCCACGTGAAGATAGAGCCAGTAAGGACAAGCACTGCTCACTCAATCACTTCCACAACATTCCTTGTTTCTTTTCAGTCTGCTGACCCCTTTGTAGAAGAACAGTCACACAGATCCCAGCTTTTCCTTCCTCTTTACTCACAGCTTATCATTTTTCCTTAGCATTTTGTTTTTTTTTTTTTTTTTTTTTTTCTTCTGTTGTTCTCTTTATACTTCTCTGGTTGTGCAGATGATGCAGGTAGATCTCAAAGCACTGCTGCAGGCTGCTCCTCTGCTGCCAGGCAGAAGGCACTATTTTGGCAGTTTGCATCATCTCTCACTTTCCCCTGATGCATTTTTCCTACAAGGGACCCAGAAGGAGAATCCAGCAAAGATTTCTGAAGCAGCAATTGCTCAGCCACTATGTTTGCCAGCCTAATTAGCCACCAGGCAATGGTATTGTCATAAGCTAGGAAGATAGCACAACAAATCTGCATAACGTGGCAGTTAGATAGAAACTTACTGAATACTGCCTCATATAAGCAGCTAACAGGACAAATCCTGCATTTGTTTGTAATCAATGCGTGCAATAAATGTAAATAATAAACACATGCGAGCTGGATTTGGTCATGGATGCCACACAAGTAGAGAATAGACTTTCCCCTGGTTGTTCCTCTGACAGTCATTCTGTAACACAGAGGTGTCTTGCTCAAGGTTCTGCACAAGGTGTGAGTAAACAAATGAGGCAGCAAAAGCCGCTGGTGCTGCACCCCTTGTCTTTCTGTTATCCTCCCTGAAATCCATCTGAAAGTCCTGGCAACCTGACAAAGGTCAGAAAGGTAAATAATTTGTCTAGCAGTTGGGGGAAAGTTTGGGGTTTTTGCTTTTGTAACCAAGAATGTCCTTACTTGCAAATATTCTTACTTCCAGCTTGTTCAAGTCCTTGAAAAATTGGCCTAAAATGTTTCATTTCGCTAACAAACACTGAGGGTTTTGTAATCCAAGAGAAAAGGAATCCTCCTTACGTCAGGCAAGGAAGGCAAAGGTGTGGCAGAGGTGGGTGCCAAAGCCTGGGCTATCAGAGTGCTCTAGGGAAGAGCCATGCCACAAGCCAGCTCAGTAAACATTTTCCTGGTGCTCAGCAGATGAAGTACAAGGGACCGCTTGAGGCTTAACTTAAACAAAATCAGACTGTCCACCTACACAGCAATGTGCTAACTGTCGCTTGACAGTGGCAGGAGAGCATCTCTCACGGCCTCGCTTCATTTGAATCACACAAGGAAAGACACTTCATGGTCTCAAAGGAAACAGAAGAGAGAGAACAATCTCCTTTAGGTCAGCCTGACATTGTTGTCCTCCTTGTGAGAAAACATTCTTGGTAAGGAATGGACTTTCTAGTCATAGGAGGGTTCATAGTCAAAATAAACAGAGAAGCTAATGGACAACCAGGACTACTCTCTCTACAGAAAGTTATTCATTTTTATCCAGTCCTTTTGTACACAGCAAGTTGTATAAAAAGACTCTTGGCACTACCTTTGCTCACGTATCCAGAATCTTCCAAGGAATACAAACACAGAATTTGGAGGCAGCTTTACCAGCTGTCTTCCAACGTTAGTGCTATCCTTAGCCTGACCTGAAAGGTTTGAGGAGATTGTTCTCAAGACCACAGAATGATTTATCGCAGTAAGAGGGAAAAGCTTTTAGTTAACATTGTCTTTTGAAACAGTACTTTGCTTCAGGTCCTGCAAAACTCAAAAAGCACCCAGGTCTCAGGGGCTAGAATGACTTAAAAGCAGCTGCTAACGATGTAAGTGGAAATTAGACTTGGGGGAGTACATGTGAAAGGGGCAAACACTCCATCCCTTGCTGCTGCAGCCTGCAAGAAGTCATTGACATTCCAGAGGAAGCCGAGTCAATCAGTAACACACCTGATTAGTGTCTCCCAACTTCACTCCACAGCAAAGATCCTTTCTCCCACCGCTCACATCCCTTTGGACCACGCAGGGAGAAGGGGCAACGCTGCCCGTTGGCCCTGGCAGAGGAGCACTACCAAAGTGTGGACAGCAAAAAATGCTCTGGGACTGAGATTTAATACCAAAAGCTGAGCAGCAGCTCGGGGTGTCCACATGGATACATCTCATCGTCGCGGATTAAGTCATTGAATTTTGGATGTAAATGAAACGTCGCCTAGGGCTCCTTTGCAAATGGGGAGTATGTTCTCGCCCACTCCGACTGGCAAAGTTCAAACAGTTCCTCCCGCGTGTGACCCCAGTCCGGGGCATTCGGGAGCACTTCAGCAAGTCGTTCCAGACAGAATACTTGCCTGTGAGTCAAGAAAACAGCGAGACAACTTCTCTCCGGAACTTCTCATTTCCCCCCAAGCAGCTTTTGCTCTCCCACCCCCTGCCTCGCAAGCTCTCGCCAGAATCTTCACGAAAGTGTTAACAAAACCATCGCAACACATTGTGACTTCAGATCGCCCAGCAGGAACAACCCCTAAGATCTGAAAGGAATTTCCTCTTTCCTGAGGGCTCCTGGAGCCTGTGAGAAGAGGAATGAAAACTTTCCTCTTCCACATCCCAAGCGATGGGGAAAGTTTTATTTGTACACAGAGGGCTGCTTCGAAGTAATAAATACAACCAACCTTCCCTTGAGAAGAGGTGAAAATGGAACTACCAAGTTCGACACTGGCTTCTCCTTTGTGAAAGAGCAATGCAGGTATCTGCAACCCCTGCGATGTGCTTGGAGATCCACAGCTGACAGACCTCCAGTTTTAGCTATTTTTGGCCAACTCCGTAACCTTTTTGCCTTTCCTAGGTACTTCCCAGCACGTTGTAGCTATTAGGCTAGCAAAGCAAAAAAGAGTTTAAAGGACAACAATTTAATCCTTTCCAGCGCATGTATCTGTCTCATTAAAGCATTCTCCTGCAGCGGTGTAATGATACATCAAATGGAATCCATTTCAAGGTAAAATGAGTGCTGCTGATGGCTAACACACTGCTCCCCAGGCCTGGCTTAGGCTCCAGCCCTACTGCAGCCTAGCACTAAAGTAGATTAAATATCAACTCGGGTCACGTTCTCATGGCCCTGGCACAAGTGCCAACATTCTTCCAATTATTCAAGGCCAAAGAAAGAGCAACCTGCCTGACAGAGCTGTGACACAGCTTGATTAGATTCAGCTTAGAAGCCTGCCGAAAAGGATACTGTGGTATTTAACTCAGATGGAGAGAGGAATGGCATCTCTGTTTAGACGAATGGGGGGGGAGGGGAAGGGAGAGTGGAACAAAGGGAAAAAAAAATAAAAAAAGGAAGAAGGGAAAAGGCAGACTACATTTCTGTAATGAGAGTAAGTGTTTTAAATTGAAAATGCTATTCCTCCATATTGCAAACGGTGGCTTCATAGCCCCTGCATGCAGACAACAAGAGTTTTCAGCCTTTCAGACCAAATAATTTTATCTTCTGGTTAGATTAAATCACCTTGGGTGAAAAGGGCAAAAGCTGGCAAGCAGCAGAGAAAAGCATGGACAGGAATCGGGGCTGAGTCCAGAGAAGGGCAGCAAGGCTGGGGAGGGGCCTGGAGCCCAGCCCCAAGAGGAGAGGCTGAGGGAGCGGGGGGGTGTGCAGCCTGCAGAAGAGGAGGCTCAGGGCAGAGCTCATTGCTCTCTGCAGCTCCCTGCAGGGAGGTTGTAGCCAGGTGAGGTTGGGCTCTTCTCCCAGGCAACTAATAACAGAGCGGGGGTGGGGGGGGGACGGGGACGGGACACAGCCTCAAGCTGTGCCAGGGGAGGTATAGGCTGGATGTTAGGAGGAAGTTCCTAACAGAGAGTGATTAGCATTGGAATGGGCTGCCCAGGGAGGTGGTGGAGTCACCGACCTCGGCGGTGTTGAAGAAAAGACTGGGTAATGTACTTAGTGCCATGCTCTAGTTAGTTGGCTAGGGCTGGGTGCTAGGTGGGACTGGATGAGCTTGGAGGTCACTTCCAACCTGGCTGATTCCATCAGTAAGCACTGACATTTCCAGCAGCCATCATAAGAGGAATGTGGGTAGGAGAACAACAACTCCAAAGATGAAAATTTCAAAGTGATCTGGCTGTGATGTTAATGTCCAGGGGAGAAGGCAGCGTTCTGTGATTCAGTCCTGAGTGTCACATCTGATCTGACTGGCAGCAACTCCAGGAGCAGGGCAAGCCAGCCGGGCTACAGCGCTGCTCATTTCCTACTGCCAGGCTGCCAGATGAACGCTGCTGCCCCAGCTCCTGACATTCCTCAGAGACCTGCTGCCCAAGCCCTGGGCAAATCTCAAAAGACTCTTTATCAAGGAAAATTGACACATTTGCCATTGAAAAATAACCTCATTTTAAAATAAAGGAGGAAAATTAAAAATAAAAATTACGCAAGCCGGTTGGGATTTTTTTTTTTTTTTAACTGAAGAAATACTTTGTGCTGAAATCCTGCATTTGCCACCACTCTCCTTGTGTATGTCAGGGAGATTTTGGGAAACATCTCTCACCCTGCTTATTTTGTGAGTAGTACTGGATTCCAGGAAAGGATTACTATGTTCAAGCTTGAGATCTGTGCAGGGCATAATTGTTTTTAGGTGCCTATTGCAGTCAGAACAGCAGTGTGGGCAACTGTCTAAGTGACAAGCTGGTAGCCACCGACCCGGATTCTTGGCAAGGTGCTGGCTGAGCAGGCAATCACTCCCCCATTTAGTCAACTACACAAAGCTTTATATGACTGCAGAATTTAAGACTCTTTACCCACCTGATCTACACCTTAGTTAGTGTAGTGTGAAGTGTAGTTGGCTCATCCCATACAGACAGGGAACAGATAAATTGTCTTCTCTAAGACTGATTTAGCAGCAGTCATGCAAACAGCGATAACATTACTCTGGTTAGAGACAAACAAGAGCCTACTGGGATCCAAAATCATTACAGCAAGGTATAGACTACATATGTTGTGTTGAATATTCTTTCAAATACAAGTTTTCATTTGAACACTACCATTATTTATCTCAAGTTTTCCAAGGCAGTTGAACAGACAGAATAATTAATTCACAAATAAGATATTTTAACCTGGCATCAGATTTTCATTTTGTAGGAAAGCTTCACGTGCATCTTCCGTTATATTTTGTCTCCAAAAAAGCAACTGAACTCTTTCAAATGAGAGTCAGAAATACATTTCCCCTCCCATTTCTTGATTGGAAGCTGGTTTCACTCACCCCCCTAATTCCTTCCTCCCCCTCTTTTCCCACTTTTGGGTCCCCCAGAAAATACATTTGCACAGCTGCACTTGTGAAGCACAGAGAGAGAGTGGGATTTTAGCAGCAGTATCCTGGCACAACAATTCTATTCAAACTAACATCTTAGCTGTAGGTTATTCTGAACCACCAGCAAAGGGGCAGAAATCCTACCTGGGTAATAAATGTCAAAGGACTTTCTTCCTAAGCTCCAAACTAGCTTTATCTCCCTGGGCAGCTCATTTGCCACCCTCCACTATCCCCACAGCAGCTTCTGGAGGGGGCTGTTTGGTGGGGAGCTGTACTGCATTCCTGAAGGCTCCTCTGTGCTTTCTGAAAACATCCTGCAGCTCTTTGCTTATTATTTTCTCTCTTGCTGTTTGTCATTGCACTTTCCCCCTTGCTCCAGGTTTTACCTGCCTCAGTTGGCTTTCGCCATTCATTTCAATTTGTGCTGGCACCTAAAAAAGGTTTTCTTTTTGACATGACATGGTCAAGACAGTTCAGAACAGATGGCCTTGGACCTGGAACCAGAGCCACTACAAATGCTCCCTTTAAACCCAGAGCCTAGAGAGACCTATTTCCCCTTTTGTGTGTGTGTCTGTGTCTGGAAATGGGAAAAGAAAGTTCATTCTCAGCATTCACTATCAGTCACTTCATTCTGAGAGGGTTACTGTGACCCACATAGTTTTTAATCTCCTCTTTGCCTTTTCATGCTTTCAAGGAGAGGCTAATTTTGGCCTTCTGACTACAGGAGTTGTTTTAACGTGAGAGCCATGTGGAATGTGACACTAACTAAGAGTCCACTTGGGAGAAGTAAACACCTTGCACCTCAAGTGCAGCTCTTTGCACTGCCTGTCACAGCAAGCAGATGGGCACCCATTTGTAAAGCAGAGCTTTGTTTTCATGGTGGAGGGTCCCCGGGGCCTGTGCTGCTGGCTGTGAAGGGAGCAGCCTCACCCAGACAATCCATTTTCTCAACTTCATTCAAGCAGAAGAACCCACGAGTCTTGACATTCTGCCCCTGGCAAAATAAAATCCCCTCCTTGCCTTTGCCTTGTCCAAAGGCCACTGGACTGATTTTTAACAAAAGAAATGTTTCTAAAACCCAATAGGTCAAGGAAAGAGCATCCCAGTGCTCCCATCTCCTCCTGCTGCCAGCACGTGGCACCCTGGAGGACATCAGTCCTGACGCAACTTCATGGCACGCTGGGAAGTTGCAATATTGCCTTGGAAACACCAGCTCACCTCTACGAGCAGAGATTTGACTCTTAATGCAAAAGTTAAGTAATCTAAAGATGAAAGGCCAGCCCCACTGCTCCTGGAACACAGACAATCCATTTTGGCCAAATGAGATCATTCAGCTGAAAATGGGTTGCATAGACACAGCCTCCATTTTCTGTGTGGCATCACAACACGGATTTCACCTGGCCAAACAAACAGAAAAACCACAACAAAATCTTGGCTATCCTGGGCATGGCATCAGGCCTGCAATCAATCAGATACCACATGTAGTCCTGAAATAAAAGTTGGGTTGTTTCATGTCCACTCCTGCTTCTGTTGTATAAACACTTGTTCCAGATAGAGTCATTTTCATTTACTGTTGAGCACTCAGACTGCTGAGCTATAGGACGGTGCCATAACTCTGCCCTTAGATATGGAAGTAAGTCCCACTGTGTTTCCTTTAAACACGATGATCACACAGTCCACAAAGTCCATTAGAAGCTATTAGGGACCAGGCAGTTGCCAACTCTGAGTACTATTTATTGTATCAAACACAAATGTGCCTCCATTCCCCAATTCCAGAGAGAGAGGGATCTGCTGGAGAGAGTCCAGTGGAGAGCTACGAGGATGCAATGCAGCCAAAGGAAGAACATGGAGCTATGCAAACTCTGGGACGGGAGCTTGCCAACAGGAATGCAGGATGGTGGCAGGCTTAGGAAAGATCCTGTGGCATGGTTTGTTTCTGGGAAGGGGCAGTGGTCATTATGTCAGCTGATGACAGTCCTTTGAATTGTGACATTTGCCATGGTGCAGAAGAAAACTGAGTGGAATGCTTACAATAAAGAAAATGTTTAAAAGAAACCTCAGAGCAAGAGGACTGGACTGGTTTAAAGGCTTCACTGCAGATATACAGGCAAATGACTTCAAGAGTCTACATGCTCTGCTGCTGCCTTCCTCCTGCTTGCAATTACTGGGAGATGTCCCAGTGATCATGGGCTGGGGTTTGAATTTTGTGGCAAGATTTTCTGAAGCTAAAATCCTACAGGGAGATGTTTGTGATGGAGTTGAAAGTATCAGAGCTAGTTTAACACTGTTCTAACACTACTGTTCCAAAATCAAAGACAGTTAGGTCTTAAAGTGAAGCACGTGGAGGAACAGTGTCTTAAAGTAAGCAGATTTAAATCACCATGGTTTAAGCAGGGCTTTTGCAGTAAAAGTCTTTCCTTCAGCCCCCCTCTTACCTAAGTACACACAGAATAAAAGTAGTGTGACAAATGAGTCTTTGAAAGAGCCATACTGCTGCATCAAGAAATACTCCAGGTCAATATAGCCCAGTCCTGTCACCTGAAAGAAGCTCTTGTGTTCTTCACTGCCTGCTCATTCCTACTCCTGAGCTGCAAGCATTTCTTCATCCTGGCACAAGCAAGTGCACAGCCTTCAGGTAAAACAGATTAGGAAACTGATCTGGCTGAAAACAAACCCAGCAGGAAAAAAAAGTCCCAAATGCATCTATTTTCAGCCAAATTGGTTCTCCAAACTGGTCTATTGTGTAGCCAATGACCTAGGCGTGTTCTGGCAGCTTGAGAGGTTGGGCCAGGCTGTTCTGGCCCAGGGGACAGAAAAGGATGTCCCCTTCAGCAGCAGCTGTCACAGCTTGCTGGCATGCCCTGAGCAGCACCGTGGCACTCGGGCTCACAGCCTGGCCTCACAAACTCCCGCAGCAGCGCAGCTGAGGGCAGGCAAGAGGCCTTCCAAGCCAGGGCCAGGAGCTGCTTCAGGTGGCAGTCAAGGGCAAGCTTTCTGGAATAGCTTTCAGAGCAGAACCAGCCATCTGCCGTGAACTCTTAGTCTTTTTGTGTTAAGATGACAACCCAAATGCTCACTGCTGATTGGCTTGCCATAGAAAGGAAACCTTTCTCTTCTGCAGAGTGGCTAACTAGAACCCCAGGCACTGCCACATTCCCCAGCACGTGGCACTGATGATGATGGAAGAAGAGATGAGGAAACTCTGCCAACCTAAAGCAGCTCTGTAGTTTTCAGACACAGCATTCTTTGGCATGAATTGTGTTTAGCCACACTTCTCTTCTACAAAAACAACTGACGCCTCCTGCATTTCTCTGTGGCCGGTGTGGTGGCAAAGTTCCCTTCCAACCCTTACAGCTCATTCTCTTTCCTTTTGAAATCCCTCACTAACCACTTCTTGTACCTGCACGCCAACATTCAATTGCAGTTCAGGTCTTATGCATCTTTTGGAGGTGCCAAGCATTCCCTAGTGGCATTCCCTAGAGGGGGCTGAGCTGGAGAAATGCCGAGAGTCGCAGCAATAAATAAAACCCAACAACAAAACCCAGCAGCTATTATGGATGTTCAACACCGTGCAGGGTCAGATCCTAGCACGTGAATTGTGGCAAGTTTTGCAGATGCTTGTGCAGCCTAAAGCAGCCCCACAAAAGCTGCATGTAATGCAATAAAAAGGTTATTCTTATTAGCTGATCTAAGGGCGTGGGGATGGCTGCCAAAACTATGGACCTTACATGTGGTCCTTTGATAAATATCTTTGTATGTGTTTGGTATTAACCAAAGCATTACCAGCTGTTTACCTTGCACTAATACACATCACATTTCTGCACAAATCCTAGCTTGTGTTGCATAAGCCCGGGCCCAGCACTGCATCCATCAGAGCGGGTGACAAAGGTTTAAATCAAGCCGCCCGTGTTTCAGCACGTTATCCATAAAACTAGGTCATGGGATAAATGTACTGCTGGAACACAGCTTTATACTAATTTTCCCAGTAAGATGCATCATAAATATTAACTGTCCTGAACACATATACACAGGCTCATGGCCTTGGCTCCAGGCCCTTCACATGGAAGCTGGAGAACGAGCTCTGACTTAAGGTGGTGAGAATGCGAGGAACTCTGAACCGTCACTGGGAACGGAGCCTCGGCTGGCTCCAGGCTCTTCAGCTAAACAGCAACGCAGCACTGCACGTGGGCGCTCAGCACCACGGAGCCTGGTCCTGCAACGCCACCACCAACACGATCAGTGCTTAATAAGGCTATCTGGGACTAGCTTAATGAGCTACCCCTTCAGCAGCTACAATCAGTCTGCTCTGTCCAAACGAGTTTGTAAACCCAGACAAGCTTGCACCTCTCTGCTGTGCTCAGTGCAGCTCTGCTAATAACATGGGCTCAAGAACGCGCAGCCTCCCCTCCTCCCCCGAACACTCACACACTCTCTCCATTGTCCTATTATCTCCCCCCAGTTTTCAGCTGGCTTGTGCTATCTGCAGCAGGTATGGCCAGTCCCAGTGCGTCTCCTGCGCCGCGGGAGCTTCCAGAAACAATAGTGTGGCAATATCTAATTATTTACAGCGGCGGCGCAAAGCAGGAGATTAAGGTTATTTGTGATCATGGGTACGCATCCTTCTTTCCATTCTCATGGTATTTCCTGCCTGAGTGAAAGGAGGAAGAACCAGAAATCCACTGAGAATGTCTGTCTCTAAATTTTTTTCAGTCTCAAGAAGTATGGCCAATAATAACAGTATTCAGAGTGCTTTTCCCTGATAATTTTCAATGTGCCTCACAAAGAGGGATAAGAATAATGATCCTTATTTTATAGACTATAACATGACCAACAAAAGAGCCGAGAATGGAACCCAGATAGCTTGCCCTTTCCTCTGGGCTTCGCTATTGTTGAAGGATTAGGACCCACATTCAGGATAACACCTCAACCACATGCCTGACTTCAAGCATTTGCTTAAGTCGCATTGATTTAAGCACATGCTTAAAATTAGGCATATTCTTAAATATGTTCCCTAACTGAGGCTTAAATAACCATCCAGTCTTCTGGGTGCATATTCAGATAAGGCCACGTTTTATTTAAACTCAGGAAGAGGAGGAAGAACAGACTGGGTGCAGCTGTTTTGCCCTTAAGTCATCCTGGTAGCGGTTCCCATATCGCAATTAAAACCTGTAGAACGTTCTTAGCTACTGCCAACGCAGTAAGCACAGCCAATGGAATCTCACCAGAAGGAAAACGAGCGATGCCAAATGTCACCCAAACTGCCTCAACTCTCCAAATCACCGGCATTTCCCAATGATGCTTTCCCAGGTTTCCTCTGTGGGAATTGTGAAACCTCGCAGCTGAGTGTGGAGTGGCAGCAAAAGAGCCCTCAGCACCTAACCAACTCTCACCCGCTTGGGCTCCTGTGAATCAGGGAAACCTCTCGCTTACCTGAACAACACTTTAGTGCTCTTATCCCACAGTAACAATGTTTACCGACTCAAGCACATTAACCAATTCTTTGTTTACCCACACTTAGTAATGCTCCTCTTCTATTGCCTAATTTAGATCTGTGCTTTTCTTCTTTTCCATTGACCCAACAGTCAGAGGTTCCTGCATCCCTCCCGAAGAAGTGCTTGCAGAAGACTGTTTTTGAGGACGAGTGAAACTCATGACAGTTGATGTCTGAATTTGAAACTTTCAAACTATCTCGCAGACAAAAAAAATCTCTTCCCCCTTTTTACTGCCCTGGAATTTTTGTTCTGGGGCACTCCAGTTAAAGAAATGATGACTCCAATCAAGCCAATGCTTTAGAGCTGTTCAGCTGGAAGGAGAAGAATGTTTTGCAACAAACACCTTTCAAATGCGCACCCAAGCCTTTGTTGAGGGACATATTCCAAATTCCTGCCGAGATTACAGAGTGAAACCTGGGGCAAGGTAATTTGCCTTCCCACCCACTTCCTCACTGTTAGCCACCTTATTCTGTTTCACAGAATCGCAGAATGTTAGGGGTTGGAAGGGACCTGCAAAGATCACCCAGTCCAATCCCCCTGGCAGAGCAGGATCACCCAGGGCAGGGCACACAAGAACACATCCAGGTGGATTTTGAATGTCTCCAGAAAAGGAGACTCCACAACCTCTCTGGGCAGTCTGTTCCAGGGCTATGCTATCCTCACAGTGAAGAAGTTTCCATTATGTTCCCATAGCAGCTCCTCTGCTCCAGCTTGCCCACAGTGCCTCTTGTCCTGTCACTGGACATCCCTGAGCAGAGCCTGGCTGCATCCTTCCAAGGTTGCCCTGCACATTTTTATCAGCAGCAATGTTTGTAGCCCTCAGGCTCCTCTGCTCCAAGCCCCAGCTCCCTTAGTCTGGCTGCACAGGAGATGTTCCACTGCCTGTAGCCGCTCTGTGGCTCTGCACAGGACTCTGAAGCAGTTCCTTGAGGTCCTTCCTGACCTGATGGACCCAGTGTTGCAGATGGGACCAAATATTCTAGATATTTCATTTGCTATTATTTGCTTCCATTCTGCCATGGAAAAAGAATGGAATTGAGTGATCTTTTTTCTCATGTTAGTAGCCCAAGTCTGTTGGAGTCACAATTTAATACATCCAAAATGGGACAAAGTTAGGGTTAAATTAATGAAGTAGTGCACTCAGAGCAAGTTGATAATATCTGATGGCACAGTGTAGATATTGTATCTACAGGTGATAGGATACTTAACTATTAACATCTAGAGAGAGATAATAACAAACAAACATAAGAAAACAGCAAAATCTAAATTAGGTGACACCATCCTGCCAGAACCATACAGGCAAAGGTTAGGGCATGCCTTTCTCACTGTCCACTACCAAATCCCTTACAGTTTGTGAGTCAAGGGGGTGGGGGCATTCTGCTCTTTCAGAAAGCATTTCTCTGGACTCCTTGTATTCCATCTACAGTGCTCTCTAAGATCACCACTGAGCTTCAAACACTCAGACAGGATGTTATGGGACAACAACATTTATAACAGTGAGACCAAACCTAACTTCCTTTGAAAAAGTCACTTGGCTCTTAACAGCTCACTGAACAAACCAAGGGTTAAATCTTTGTCTCGTTTAGGAGACCCACAAATGGTGTAAAGGGACAGAGAATTGACTTGATCAGCTGCAGAACAAGCAGGAAGTCAGCATGCTGCATTAAAGACAGATTAAGTATTTCAAACCTGATTCTTTTCCTTGGTGAAAACATCCCTTTTACCTTGTATGTGCGACTTGATCGGCATGACAGATTTTACAAATGCTGCCAGTGTGAATGCCCTCTCAAAGGCATCTTTATTGCAATAACACAATCAACATGTTTGAAGTAACACGATCAGTCTGTAATAAACCTGTGATGATCTGGCCCCATGACATGAAGCCATTCCTTTGTTCACTCACTTGCATATAGATATGCACAGAGATGCAAGGAAAGACCATTTTTAGGGCACCTAACCAAGTCACTTCTTTTTACCATTTGGTGAGAAAAATTCTGGTTACCAAGACCTTTTTGTGAGAACTTCAGATCAGGCTGTTTGCTGTACCCCTTTTAAAAGCTCCTGAGTAGTGCAGTTGAAATATCGATGACGTGAGGGTTAGATGCACAGTCAAGATTTTTGCTGCCTTTGTGAAGAAGTGTTGCTATTGGCAAAACATTTTTCAGCAAACTCAAACAGGCTACTCCTAGTGAGCAAGGGAGCAGGGTAGCGTTGGCAGAAGGTGAGAAATGACAGAAAGTTTTTAGCTGTACATACAGCTTGCAAAATTCCAATCCCTGCAACAAGGCTATGGTGATTTCTACCAACTAAAGCCCTGCCCCTTTATTTTCCTTTTGATATATCCCCCCCAACACATACAGAGTGTTTTCCCAAAGGTAAAAGTGGCTTCAAAGCGTTTTCAGAGGAACATTAAAGAGGAGGAAGTTGTAAGACTGACTGCCATTATTTTATCTAGGACTTTACTGCAATTAAACAAGAATATAAAATGTTGTTGCTACCCTGGACGCATACTTTTACATTTTGAGCCTTGGCAAAACACAGACGCTGGCTGCTTGTGTCAGAGCCGGGGCCTCCGCACATTGTCCCTGCATTACGCTTTTTGATCCTGTTAAAAAATGTTACCCTGTGCAGCTCCATGCATCAAAGGGACGCTTGTACACACTGGGATCTGTTTCAGCCCTTAGGCAATGAGACCAAAAGACCCTTCTCATAAATTCTAATTCAAAAGTTTTTAGTTATCAAGAGGAAGTTTCCAATTGCTCTCTCACATGTGGGAAAATATGTAAGCTACTGAGAGGACCTTTTGTCTGCGGCTTTAATGGGGGCAATTTGCAAGGGGGAGTGCAAAGGTTCTAATATGCAGTGTGCACAGACAGTAAGCAGGCACATACTTGGTATTTAATGAAGTTCCATGAATCATTAGCCATACAATAACCATAGGGTTCTATAAATCACCTGCAAAGATTTTTAGGCCAACGAGCTGGATGGCAGAGTGGAGCACCTCAAGGAGGCTGGGGAGCAGGAGGAGGAAGGAAAAGAAAAAGATAAAAGTGGCCCACATGATGCATTTTCTCATAGCTGGCCTGTCAATCCAAAATTAAATGCTGCTGTTTTGACTTGTTGGCTTTACAGGGAAACAAGGCAATAAAATGAAACTTGTCCTAATAAAACCACTAGGATTTGCAGGAGGGAAGTGTGGCTGGAGAATCACCCTCTGCACTGGCAAGCATGTGTGAGGGAACACTCCATTTTGGTGCTTTGCTTTCTTCTTTTCTTTGTTAATTCACCCTGCTGGTGACACAGCCCTTCTAGAATGCCTGTCCTTTAAAAACATCAAACGATATCTGTAGAGTGAAACAAAAGCCTGATTCTTTCCAGTCAGCAAAAACGCAAACGTTATTTGCAAGACAGACTCTCATGAGTGGTTTCTTATTCTGCAGCACATTCTAGTAACATATAGCCCTGTAACTAACCTGAAAAGACTGATTTTCCCCCTACAATTATGCAGGAAACAAACTTCTTACTGTGTGTCTAAAAGGCAGAATGGCCACAATGGCCTGTTGAACCCAAGCTCCATCCAAGTTGGTCAGCTGGTCTGACTGTCTCTGCTCCTGAAGTCCCTGCTGAAACTTGACAAGCAGAGCAGTGGCATCCATTCTTCTCTCCTACTCACATGTATTCTGAGGTGCAATAGAGTAAGAAGTCCCTCAGATTCAATGATTATTCTTTCTTTGCATTTGTAGTCTCAGAAAGATGTGGGAAGAGATGACAGGGGTGCTGGTGACTGGCAGTGGCAGGCACTAGGACAAGCACAGAAGTGTTGTGTTGGAGGTAGGCACCGTTTCTTGCTCATTCAGAAATCTGTGAAGCTGGGAGCCAAAAGGACCCACTTCATGTCCAGCGGAAGGAACAGCATCTTAACATATTCTTTTCATTTGCCTAAGCCAGTCAGACATTCAGCATACCCACAACACAGGGACCCCTCAGCTAACAGGGTGAAATAAAAATGAAAGCCAACCTTGCATCTTTAGCTCAGCTCCCACATTTTGTCTGCATTTCCCCCTCTCACTCCTAGGTGAAGATTGGTTATAAAAAGCAAATGGCAGCAATCAGTTCCCAAGGTGTTATCCTCTGCCTGACTTGCCCACAGCATGGTGGTGGGAGAGATAAAAGGAGGTGGCAGTGCACCATTAATGTATTTGCCTTTAAATCCCACCACTGCAAGCTAGGGTATCCGATAGTTCCCAGCTGATCATTTGTCCACATCACAATCGAATCACCACCCAGCATACCTGCTTGCCTCTGCCCAGGAGAATCCCCAGTGCTAAAGCAGTAGGGAGGTTGCAGGTTCCAAAGAAGTTAGCAGAGCAGTATGTTCAGATGCTTGCCTACCTGCACTGGCCCAGGATATAGACTTTGTTTTCCATCCAATCCATCATGTCAGGTACTGGGGTAGGGGGACAAGGAGGAAAGATGGGAACTTGCAGAGGAAACGGAGTGCAGGAAAGCTAAAAGGTAAATGCTGCCATTACCCTTGCAAGACATGCTACAAGACATAAAAGAGCCTTTTATTTGGACTATTCTCCATCCTGAAAGGGCTAAGGCTAGCAATAAACCCACAAACCCACTGGCATGATTCCCCAGCTGAGAGCAACAGAGGCAGCTTGGTTTGAAAGAATCACACAACAGATTCCAAGTTATGATGTAAAAAACACCCGTAAGAACCTCCCTCCCCCAAACACTTCTTGTGATACAGCTGTAAAGAACTAATTGCTTAAGCAAGTCAAACTCTGCAAAGTGAAATCCAGTTTTAAGTAGCTGCAGTTCAACACAACTGCTGCACTGCCACGTTTAAAGTTTATCTGCTGGAAATTATGCCCCTGAGTCAAGAAAGCTCTCTTCTTGGGTAGCTTTTAAAGTTGATATTGAAAGCTGAACTTTAACCTAAGGGAAATAATTATTTCATTGACTCTGGGGCAGCGGGGAGGGAAGGAAGGACTGAAAAGAAGGTGAAATATGTAGAGAGGAATAACATCACACAAACTCAAACTTCAGTATTTTCACATGAATTTCCATGGAAAAAGCCCCAGCAGCTTTACCCACTCCTATCCATGATTCAGCCAGCCTTGTCTTGTGGTAATCCCTTCTCCTTTCACTGAGAGGAGAGGCTCTTAATCACTTAGTGCAGATAGATCGCTAGGAAGTTTAATTAAAACTACTTATTTTAAGTGATCTTAAACAAGAGGTAAATGTATTTATTGTTCTAACATTTGGAGTGGGGTAGGATAGAGGAGAGGAATAACAACCTCTCCTGGTACTTGGTATCAAATTGCTTCTTTTATGAGCCATACGGTAGTGATTAGGAAGCTTAGTACCCAAAAGTTTGCAGGGAGCACTGAAGTGTGCTGCTTGGACTCTATTCTGTGTTTCCCAGGTTTTGCTCATCAGACCCAAGCAGCACACAGCAGTAGGTTCCATGTGGCAATGTTCACTGTCAAAGTCTTCAGCAGTGCAATTGCACTTGTTTGCAGGGAGCTTCCTCTTCCTGCTGTCGTCGAGGAAGGTGTGTGGACGTGTGTGTGTGGATGCCTGTGTGTGGATGTCTGTGTGTGAGCAAGCTGATAGATGTGTGCCCATCCATGTCCTTCTAGGCTGATAGACTGAAATGATACTCACACATCCAAATACTTCCTGTTGCCGTGCAGATTCTGATCCATCCCCAAATGTTGCAACTGATCTGGAGCTGAATTTCAATAACAAGCTAAGCTAAACATCTGGATCAGAACCCCCTTCTGTGTCACATTTGCAAATGTTTGCATGTAGCCCTGGGCCTGACCTTGCTAAGCCTGCCCAATTTGACTTCAGTCTTCAGCGTTTCTTGCTTTGAGCTGTGCAGTCCCATGTACGAGAACAATCCAGATTTTCCCTTGTTATTCCTGAGTCCAGGCACAAGCAGGTATAAAGCACAACAGGTAATTTTTCTGTTACACCACAGAAAAGCAGAGCTCTCAAATGCAACTAGCAGCAATGTCAAGAAACACTGAGAAGTAAGATGATCCTCAATCATACTCAGAGTTACTCATATCAGAGGATTTTTCTCTCCAGATGAGACTTTCAGCCTAAGAAAACAGATTTTCTTAGAATCATAGAATGGTTTAGGTTGGAAGGGACCTCAAAGATCATTCAGTTCCAACCCCCTGGGACACCTCCCACTAGAACAGGTTGCTCAAGGCCTCATCCAGCCTGGTCCTGAACACCTCCAGGGTGGCTGTGGATGACAGACTCACCAAATGTGATCAAAGATCACAACCTCCCTGGGCAACCTGTGCTAGTGTCTCACCACCCTCACTGGAATTAACTTCCTAACATCCAGTTAAAATCTCCCCTCTGCCAGTTCAAACCCATTCCTCCTCATCCTGTTATTACCAGACCTTGTCAATAGTCCCTCCCCAGCCCTCCTGTAGCCCCCTTCAGATACTGGAAGGCTACTACAAGGTCTCCTCGAAGCTTTCTCTTCTCCAGGCTGCAGAGTCCCACCTCTCATAGCAGAGCTGCTCCAGCCCTTTGATCACCTTCATGGCCCTCTCTGGACTTGCTCTCAGCACTAGGCCTTGCTATGTCTAAAAAGTGTGTTTGTGTTGAGGAATGAATGAAGGGAGCATGCACAGGTATTTCCTAAGGAGAACTTCAGCTGAGATGATTGGATGAAACCTAGAACCCCAAAACTTCCCAAGTGATTTCACTGGGACTAGGATGTCACCTTGTACGCTCCTCTGGATGCTTCAGTTATTGCCAGTTCTGCTGGGATAATCCTTGCAGGTGAAAGAAGGAGCTCTAGATTTTAGCAACACAGTGGCTGGAGCTAGGTTCAGCATTTGAGTCGGTTCAGCCTTAATTTAAACACTTAAACACTGTATTTTGAGTGTGGGCCAAGTCCTGTTTGTGTAGAAATTATAGGACACAAGCAGCATTAAGACGTCAGTTCCAGCTAAGTGCCAGGCTGCAGTGTGGCCTGGACAAAGTCTGTGCTTGTACAAGTCCTTAGCCCAGGCTCAGCCACATACCTGTCAGGGACATTGGTTCTTGTGGCACTATCCTGTTGTCTCCGTTGTGCAAAGGAGTCAGCAATGGCTCATGTTGCCACACGGACACAGAAGACCTTGGGATCACAGCCAGGGTGTGCACAGGTGCTTGAGTGAGGAGTCTGCACCCAGTGATGCTCCATCAGGAAGCCTGTCCCCAGGTCCTTCCCTGAGCAGTGCCTTTTCTTTCAGTGCTCCATCGCAGCTACATGTGGCATCCTCTACCCTCACCAACGGCTATAGAGGGAAATGGAGCTTGGCCTTTCAGCAGCAGCAGGAGCCCATGGCACACACCTCTGCCCAGATGGCCATCTGGTGTCATCTCCTAAAGAGAGCTGAGCAGGGACATCAGCTTTAAACAATCTCACCAACAGTTACTGCCATTTTTGCACAATTCCAAGATAAAAGGGAATTTCAGGCATTTCAGACCTGGGAAGTTAAAGGTTTGTATGAAAAATCAACTGTCTGCCTGGAAAATTATGGAGCTTGACAGATGGAGGATGAAAGGCTACAACAGAAGAAAAACATGGGCCACCACCCTTGACACTGCTGACCACCCCGCTGCTGACAGCTTCTTCCCACAGCCTTGCTCTCTAAAGTGCTTCCACTTTAAGGAAATGTATCAGCACACAGGAGTTTATCTGCCCTGACCTCTACCCCCGCACTGAACTCTCTTTCATGTTAATTCTCTTCACAAAACCCACCGCATGTAAGGTCCCTGCAGTGCTTTGGCTGATTTGGTTCTCATTATTTGTTGTTGTTGATGGTGGTTGTGACTGCCTCAGAGCAGCCCAAGCACTGAGCAAGAAGTTCTTGAGGCAGGTTAGATGTGATGAGTGGTTTGCTGCTTTCCATGGCTTCCAGGTGGCAAGCAAAGCCACATGCTGCTACCAGAGAAGCTCTTCAGAAATAAGAGCAGACGAGATTTTTATTTCTAAATGTTTCAGATTGAGACTAAAGAACAAACTTTGGTGATAGGAAAACTTGAAGGAGTCCTCTACTAGAAGCCTACATTTGGGTTACCCATTTAGGTGGTTCCTTCCCACATTTATAGCTTAACAGTTTGGAAGCAAAACATTCCAGGGCCGCATCCTCCAGTGCAAACAACACAAATCAGAATCTGCCTATTTATAAGTCAGCTTAGGTTCCCCAAAACAAGGCAGGCACTGGGGAAACAAGCTAAACTGAGAGAAATGCAAGATTCACACAGACAACAAGAGCTGAAACATTTTTTTTTCTGGCATAACACAGGGGCTCCGATGCTGAACTCTTTTGGCCCATTTCCATTCTTTTGCTGAGCAAACTAATGCTCCAAACAACACCCCAAAACTTTACAAGGGAACTTAAGACAGGCACTGCAGTGTGATTTTCAAATCTGGCAGTTCTCATGGCAATAGAAGTGAAGTCACAGCACAGCTGAAAAAAATTCATTCTTAAATGTGAATGGATGCTTACAAGACTTTTTTCCTCCCCTTTTCCCCTAGAGCTGAGCTGCTGCAGATGATTCTCCTCTGTTGCTGATGTGTAGAAGATACACACAAATCTGGAAGTGGGGGAGGGACCCTCACACTGAACAGGAAATAATAATTAAGATCCCAGATTGTAAGGCAGGGAAGGAGAATGCAACTCCTAGCTTTGCCCTAGTTTTCCGTGTGATCTAGAGCTGCTCCTCCAAGGGACCGGGAGCAGTAGCTGGCACCGTGGGAAGAAGCCACAAGCAGGGCGACCTGCACAGCGCCTGGCCTGAATTAACCACCTCTGTGCTCCTGAAAGAGCCGGGAGGCTGCTGGCTCATGTGATGTGCTGGACAGGGAAGCAGCTTAAACCCAACATTTTGGAAGGGATGGGGTCTAGCAATCCCCATCCAAACTGCACTGAACAGATGTCAGATCAGGATGTTTGCCCAAAACCCTCTCCCAGATATATACAGCTACATTTCTTCCTATCAAAACCCAAAACAAACAAAGCATAAAGCAAGCAATAACAGAAAACAGAGCTGAGTTTACTCTCACAGTCCAGTTAGATGATATGGCTGAGCTGATCTAAAACATCCCTGCTGCCAAAAGTTTACAAAATTGTTCTCCCTTTTCTCCTTCCTCTTTACTTCCCTTTTAGCTCCAGTCTCTCCCTTCTGCTGCTGATGTCTAACCAAAGCTTGTCTAACCAAGACAGCTCATTTCACTAACCCAGTGATCCATCAAAGTGTGCTTCTCAACAAGATTAGTGAGTGAAATTGCCCCAGCACGTGGACAGACAGAAGTAGGACCTGCATGAGCCAGGGGCTAGAGAAAGGAGGAGACCCTGGCTGCTGAAGAAGGTAACTTGTGCCTCTGACACACCATCTGTGATGCAGATTTCACTCCCACCTCTAACTCAAGTCTGTTCAAATGCAGGCAGACAGATATTGGAGCAAGGCTTCCAAGCTTCTGCTTTTATCCTATTTAATTCAGTCTCTAGAAGAAACACCTCACTGTCACTCTGCAGCTTTTGTGTCCCAACCAAGGCAGGAGGTGCCACATTGCACAGGGGAACACTAACAACTATGGCAGACAGTAAAAACTGGGTACCAGTGGCAGCTGTTACTCTGTGAGCTCAGAGCCCATTCCCTTAGCATGACACTGTGGGATGGGACATACTTCTCACGGGCCCTGATGGAGAGGCTGAGAGACTCATCAGTCCTGTCACAGATATGTGCAAGCTGATGTTCAAAATCACATTTTTGGCCTCACTCAGTCTGCTCCAGATTGGAGAAAGAACTTCTTCATTTTATCCAATAATTATTTCTTTTCCAGTCATTGGTATCAGGACTGGAGCTTCAGTCTTCCCTCTCTCTTAATAAATGCCACCACCACAAGACTACACACAACTGCTTGAAACACATCTCCTGCTTCCCAGGTCAAAAGGCTGTGCTATGGGCTGAAGGGAGCAGCTTGTGCATAGAAATGAGGACTGTTGGGAGTTTAAGTCAGGCTGCAGCTGACTGGGGACTTTGAGACTCTACGGTTTCAATGTATGGAGAGAACAGAGCACTCAGGCACCTGGGCTGCCAGCACTCTCAAAATGCCTCTTTGCCCTACAGTGCAAGAGAAATGGGATTCCTTTTGTTTCTCAAAGAAACCACCGTCATTGAGCTTTTACCCTTTAAAAGGACAGGGTGCTCAAGGAATTAAATTCTACATGTGCAAAAGGCTTTTTCCTTGAAGAAGACGCATAAACACTTAGAATCATAGAATGGTTTGGGTTGGAAGAGACCTCTGAAGGTCATCCAGTCCAACCCCCTCTGCAGTCAGCAGGGACATCCTCTGCTAGATCAGGTTGCTCAAAGCCCTAGAAAGCCTGAACTTGAGTATCTCCAGGGATGGGGCTCCAGCCGACTCCCTGGGCAACACGTTCCAGTGTTCCACTACCCTCATGGTAAAGAGCCTATTCCTAACATCACAACATGCCACAGGACCACAGAGCTGTGTCCCTTCTCCATTCATCCATTTTTAAATCCATCACTTGCTATGAAACAAACAGATGCTACTAACACTTCAGTGGATGTGTGTGGAAACTGTGATTCATCCTCAGTAGCCAGTTAATATACACACATTAAATAGCCTTCAATCTGCTTTCCAAGCTCTAAAAGGGCTCACAGAGTTTATATATAGATATATATTCCCTGCCTCTACCCAGAAGATTCTTCTGGCTGCATACCCATAATAATTGCTAATTTAAAGATGGATACCAGCTCCTTGTAAGTGAATACCTAATGTGCCTTTTGCTGTGGGCTAAAGGGGCTATAAACATTAGACTGAGTCACGATGATATTTACGGTGCTGTAGACGTGAAGCAATTACACCAGGTAGGAATGAAGATGGAACAGCCCATTAACTACAGCCTGGAGGAGATAGGTATTCTTATACCTATATTCAGAGAACTAAACTGAGGGATAAGCTTAGCCTAAGTGAGTCAAAAGGAGGAAAAGGAGAACAACTCTCTTGAATGCCAAACACCAGACAATTTTACAGGTAGCAATTTCTAACGGCAGAGGGGAAAAGCATGGAAGCCATTATTCAGATGGACACTGCCACAAGTGGATCTCTTCTAAACACTTTCAGCTTCTGCAATCATCCCAATGCCCGATTCCTGCCCTGTAAGGCATACTGAGAGGAGATAGGTGACTTTGCTTGTGCTCAAAGCCTGAGACACTCTGCCAAGTCTGTTCAATCCCAGCACTGCAAAAGTTCCCTGTGTGGCCTTGGTCAAGTCCTGTAATCACTCAGTCTCCTACCTGTGAAAAGGAACCTCCTATCATTTGCTCTCTCCACAGCACCATTTAAATTATTCATGTGTTTTTCAGGGTAACAAAACCACAGCTTGGCAATAGGCACCAAAGAGCCCCCTCTGCAACTCTAGGCTCCAGGCTTTTCTATGCTACAGTTAACTGCAGCTTAGCATAATTATTATGGAGTGGTGCTATTTATTCTGCCACAGCATATTATCAGAAGCAGAGAGAACTGGTAATTAGCGCGTCCCAAAAATGCAGATAAATTAAAAGCCATTTTATTGGTGTACATATTCAACAACAAATTGTTTGAAGATGTCTCTCTCAGAGCTCTGCTGTATGCTAGGGCCAAACCCGAAAGAAAAAGATTCTGAAGTGGCTGAGGCATTTGTCCAATGCTGACAAACAACAGAGGCAGCCTCAAGTCTGGGTCACCACCCCCTAAATAACCTGGCCAAGCAGCACCAGGTCATTTTACAGCAATGGGAAAAAAACAAAAAAAAAAAAAAATCCCCTGCACTTTGATTTTACACTGCCGAAAGACAGAACACTTTTTGAAGCTTTAAAACTTTGGCAGGGTGGAAAAGTACCTCTCCTCATCTCTTAATTACCACTACAAGTCCCTAAAAGGCAGCCCAAGTCTAAAACCCCTCGTGCTTGTGCCTGGCCACTGGAAATATCACAGGTATGAAAAAATGTCACGCAATTAGGCGACTCAGGACACTTCCCAGACTTTTGCTCTTTTCTCTTAATTGTCAGCTTCTGTTCAAATACATGAAGTCTGTAGCTCTTTCCTTTGTGTGAATAGCTTTCTCAATCCCTATACAACTTAATATTCTGTTGCCCTATTAAGCTAGCCATGCAGAAACCGGTTTCTAGCCAAAGAATAGGAATAGCAAACGTATGAACTCTATACCTCAATGAGGTGTTAACTTCAAAGCCTTGTTATTTGGGAGTTGGAGCCATTTAAATGCTGACATTATTAGGCAAGGAAGTCTAAGAAACAAGCACTCAGTGGGAGTCAAAGATCTTTTTAAAAAGCATTTTCTTTATGCTCATCACACTCCAATTCATTTAGGATGGGCTCCTGTTCTATGCCTACACGTTTCCTAATTAAGACTTCTTTCCTTGCCACAATGTTTAGGTTAGAAGGAATCTGAGGCTCTCCGTGTACCCCCTTCATGATTGGCATATTTTTTTTCTTTTCCCTCTCCCATCTCCTTGGTTGTAATTACATTACAGTGGCTTATCTCTTCATCAAAGGATGGGTAAGTGGTCCCTTTATAAAACTCTTCTGAGCAGCTGTTGGCCAGTCAGGGAACACTGAGGCCTGACCAGAGCTACGCTCTCCCCAAAGGGCTTATCTATATTGTGCCATATTGAATGCAATGTGAATCGGTGTAGACAAGAACAAATAGCATTCAGCACATGTCAGCTAAGTGCAGTTTTAGCCTGGCCTCATCAGTGTTTAATCGTGATTAGCTGACACGCACAGCTTATTGTGGTCTCCACCAGCCAACATATTGCGCCCAGTATTACGTCAATGCCTGACTTACCAAACTTGCACTCAGACACGAGTAACCCCTGCTATTTCTAGAACTTCCTAGAGACCCAGCAACACAAATTGGCCTCTTCAAGACCTAGGCAGCAAAGGCTGACATTTAGCATTAAGCCTGATTCTTGCCACAGAGCAAAGCAAAGTCTCCAGATGATCTAGCCAGGCACGACTCCTGCACGTGTCGGGATCTCAGGCTAGCAGGGTCTGAGAGCTGAGAGCAGTAAGGTCAGAGCACCACAGGCCTCAGCTGTCAAGCAGACAAATATTTGCTCATGGTTTCAGGTAGGTTATATCATTTGTATCTTAGCCAAAGCCCAAGGTGTTGCAGCTTTCCTGCTCTCAAAAGCCAGGTTAGCCAGAGCAGTGCACGTTGCAATGACACAGCCTTGCTGCAGGGTGGATACAGGCTAGGGAAGAAGGTGCTAATTGAGGTTCTGCCATGAACTGTGTCCGTCCTGCTGGGAGCAGAAGTGATATTTATATTCTAAGTAGTATGAAATAATACTCCTCTACTCCTTAACTTCTTGAATCACAAACGTTTAAATAAGGTGTTCACAGCGACACAGAACGAACTCTGTATTTGCAGCAGGAGTTCCACACAGGCTCCTTAACAGATCTCATTGGAGCTGCCCATTCATATTTTCCCCATTCAAGCACAATTCCAGCTTCAGTTCCAAAAGTAATAGGCTCTTGGCAAAACACTGCTGATACTAATGTACTCAAAATCTTTCTGTATGCTCAGCTTCTGTCTATAAATGAATATCCACATCCAACCCATCTACAGGAACCTTTATTTTCCTCTTCTTTCAGTGGTTTCCAGGAATCCTGTGCATGCATGGCCCCAGGTGAGCGGCAGAAGTCACAACTCATGCATCTCTCTGGCCTGGGTCACTTGCAGGGACTTCACAGAGGCAAATTGTGGTAGGCAGTCACTAGTTTTCCAGATGGAATCAGAAGCTCCACTCTACTTTTCCATACCCTCTAACAACATAGCCCAAGTATGTATCAGCCACTTGAGATTAAACCTTGGGGAAATGTCCTATGGGCCCTTCTGCATCTGCTGAGCCTGCACGTTAGGGGTTGGTGGAAGATCACCTCCTCTAGTGGTGCCTGCTCCTCCTAATGCTGCAACACGCGGTTTGGGAACAAAAGGCATTATTCAGAGCCTGGAAGCAGAACACTGGCATCTATGTTTTACAGATTATTTGAAGCTTGAGATTTTCAGGGGTCAGCAGCCTCCCCAGCCCTTGTGTTCACTTTGCTGGCACCCCTTGGGCAGAACAGATCCAGCAGGACCAGTCTTTTTGAAACCTGGGGATCCCTGGGCTCCCAGAACTGACAGTTACTGTCTGCAGGAAAATCCACAGTCATGTACATTTGAGACCACATCTGGTGTGAAACGTGTTTACTGTAAGCACCTCAACCACACTGAGGCAAGCTTGAAAAGCTACAATATTTTTAACTAAAACACCAGAGAGCACTCACAGTAGATGGCTAAAATATTCATGCCTATATTTTCTCATAATCTTCCTCTTCCTCCTAGCCTGAATCTGAGGAGCGGAGAAAAGTAATATGCAGACCCAGAAATATTTGTTGCATTTGCATGTCTGACTACAGCTCCCAGTTGTGGTATCACTGGATGATTCCAGGCAAAGAGCAGCAAACTGCTCACCAAAGTTAAAATCTGGCACCAAGTCTCCCTGTGCTTATTTTGGTATAAAGCAGGAATTTCTCCTCTCTGCTCAGTTAGGTTGTACCACAGGGGTAAATTAGAGGGGAGGCAACTCTTCTGTGTAGCAAACAGCAGCGAGAAAAGAGAACCCTGCGGGAGGTGAATATGAATTGGGTAATTTGAGAAAAATAAAATAGCCTACAGGAATAAACTGATGTGGCTTGGTAAGAAATAAATAGGATCAGAACTGTCCTCACTCGGGCTAGGACTATCAGGTCTAATGCCTGTTGAATTCAACACACAAACTCCTGCTGCTTTCAACAGCCTTTTGAATCACTGGGTCAGAAGCCTAAAGAGCCTTTCCTGCTAATGTGCTGAACAACTTCACCCTCCATTCTCACTGCTGTTTCCCCTGCCCAGGGGTGGGCAGGATCCCCAGAACGTGTGCGTGGATTAGGTGCCAGACGCACTAACAGTTCTGAGGAGTGAACCACAAAGTGAACTGAAAAATACAAAATCAGGGAACAGCAAAAGAATTGGCAAAAAGAAGATTAGGGGAAAACAAACGTAGGGAGCACACAGTGCAGTAGGCAGCTCATCAGTGCAGCAGTCACAGGACACCTGCAGCTGGGAGTGAAACAACTCCAGACCACAGAGGTGAGCCTGCATTTTGATCATTAAGTACTGGGCACTCTCTCTTCCTCATCTCAGTACTGACTGCAAAATGGTGTTAGAATGGGCCTCGGTCTGCCTCTTTAGCTCAGGGTTATGCTCACTTTCCTGTTTTAAATAGGGCTCAACTTCTCCAGTGTTTTAGCAGAAAGGTTAAAATCAGTAGGGCAGAGTTTTCCTAAATAGCTGCACAACTTCTGACAGGAGCCAACCCAAAGTTCTGTAGCCTGTGCTATAGAATGAGTAATGGAGGTACCATTACTCAGTGGTACTCATATTGAACTCATGGAGGTACCATAAAGTATCAGGATAGGAAGGCTTTTCTGGGTTTATAAACTCCAGTTTGGTTAGTTCCATTTTACAGAGGGGTCACTGAGGCAAAGGGAGTGCCCTCTGCTCTGCCATAGCCTCCAAGGAAGTCGTAACTAAACACACTGCTCTGGAAGACTCCTACTGCTTTGCCATTAGCTCAGGCTGCCTCCCAAAGATGGGCTTATTTAAACAGTCAATGTTTGTCTGCACTCATTTTAGCTTTGCTTTTAAATACTTTCTCCTCCGCAGTCAGGGCACAGAATGCCTCCAGTGCCGTGACAGACACATGTGCACTGGTACACTGGTTATTCACTGGAGGCAGGAGGAACCTTTCCAGTGTTACAGTCACTTCCACACTAAGAGCCCTGCTAGCCAGTCCTGTAATTGCAGAGCTAACTGGAGGAGTCAAATCAGTGCAACAAAAATTAGAGGCAAGCTGAGTCTTAGTTCTACGAAGCTGTCTCCTCCTCATCTTAACTTATTTTTCCCTCTTGCTTAGTTCTATCCCCAGTAGTGCCCCCTGTTAAGGGTTGCACCGAACTGCACTATCAGCAAGCCTTCAAGTCTTACAGAGAAGGAGAGAACATGAATTAGCTGAAATAAAAGACCTTGGCCAGATTGCTTTGTTGGATAAAGCACCTTTGTTGTAAGTATGTGGGAAAGGAGAGTCCAACCACAGCTCATCCAGATTCCTTAGACACACACGCCCAGTGATATGTATTTGTGAATATTTTCCACATTTATATCTGCTAACCAAAGTAACCAGTTTTTACTTGTTTAATTACTGCTGAAGAAAGAGGAACTGTCAGTGCTTTAAGAGTTATGCCAACACACAGGGTGGGTTCTCTGATTCATATGCTGCATGGCTACAGAAACCGAGACCCAGCACCAGGAATGCCAAGCAGTTACAGAAGAGGCAAAAGCAGCCGTCCAGCTCTACAACGGAGTTTTAATCTAACTATCTCACTAAATTAATGTTATTCCTGACTTTCCCAGCAATTTAGCTGGGTATCAGCCATTTTATCAAAGCACAAGGAAACAGGAAGCCCTCTGGAGGGTGAAAGCATGGGACCTAACAGCCTGCGTTATGCTAACGAAGACATATTCCTCTTATTTCTCAAGTACAGTGAATGAATGAAGGCCATTCCAGCACTGCCTCTCTCTCTTGGGCTTTGTTGGTTGACAGCAGTACCACAGGAAGCAGATGAAATAAATACATGGAAGTGTTTTCAAAATGGAAGAAATCCTCTGGGCTCTACACACGAAGACATAAAGGTGACCTATAAGCCTCTCTGAAAATCACCACCAGCACAAGAAAGAGTCCTCACAGTCCAGAAAACTAAGCAACATGGTCCTTCCATTCCTACTGCAGGCAACAGCTGATGGAAGAACAAAGTGAAGATGCCAGCTGCATTCTCTGTGTCTAGAAACTGGTCCAGAGTGGGAGATGACATAGAGCAAGAAAGACAATTTGAATTATTATTCCAGGGACGCTATGTGAATTAGTAGCAGAGTGGAGAATATTCTCTATTTAAGCCCCATAACACTATTGCCATGACAAATCTGCACTGGCCCTGTGAGGATACACATCCCAGGAGGTACACAGGGAAGCAGACACTGCTAGATGCACACAGATGTGGCATTTAGCCATCAGCTGAGTTTGCAGGGTGGTCAGAGGCCTGAAACATCTGCTGACACTCACTGTTCCCATGCTTGGTGTTGCTGGCCATTATCTGCCTGTGCTGGTTAACCTCTCTGCTCACATTTTCCATCTGCCAAATGCAGAGAGTGATGTTGGCCTTTTGGGATGAGAGCAATGAAAGTGCTGCTTCTCACTGCAGTCTGAGCGGGAAGGGAGACAGATGCATAAAACAAGGTGGAGATTTTGATGCAGGGTGGCCACTACTTCACGTGTTCTGGAAGGAAGGACTGAGTGGTGGTCAGGAAAAGGTAGACCCTTCTTCTGGGACCTGCACAAAATGCTAGTCTACACCTAGAGGCTTCACATCTAGAACCACACATTTGACACCCACATATAAGCCCTCCTGCAATTTGCTCATCATAGTATCCAAGACAGGTAAATTAACATAATTAGGACCATCGCATGCTTAGGAACATTGGGACATAGCAGAGCAGCAGCTCATTGTGATCAATAACCTTACAGCTCAGACCTTTTTGTCTGGCAAGTGACTTGTCAGAAGACACTGACTCAAGCTATGGTTTTCCAGCATAGAAAACACCTTAAGATTAGCCAAGTGTCCCTAAGGTTATTCTGTGGAAAATCTGGAATTATCTTGAGTGAAATTACTCTTTTGAGTGCTAAAGAGAGAAGGGTTTCATTCTACAAGTTTTGCACTTTCCAAGCTGAAGGAGGCTGTCTAGACAGTGTCTTCATGCTGTGCTGACATGTATCTAGAGTAACAGCTGAAGTTTCATACCCACGGCTTGAGGAGGAAGAAGGAGGTGTGTTTGTTATGTCCTCACACCACATTGGTGGTGCCAGTATGAGTTTCTCTGGGACCAAGTTCTCGTGCCCCTGTGAATATAAAGTGACTTCCCTGGAGTCAATTATCCCAAGCTTTCCCTTTACCCATATAATTCAAGTCAAAATGATGTTGCCATGGTTATGTTCACAAGGAGTAAGCAAATGGCTGAGCTCAGCACAATAATGCTTATTGCTACTTCTGTGGCGACTGCAGCTTTGGGGGCTGCCCCAGGTACTGCTCAGAACAGAAGGGACGTGTAGAGCCAAACTCACAGCTGAGGGGCCAGAGAACACACGGCAACAAGTGAAGGCACTGAAAAGATGATACTAGAGGAGCATTAACAAAAGTTTTGAGGGTGACTTTTGCTCCTACCCAGTAGAAAAGCTGCACTGTCAGTGGGGAGGTAAGATTAAGTAACTTTCATCGCCAGAAAGGTCATCCCAGAGAAAATTCTTGCCTC
This sequence comes from Psilopogon haemacephalus, assembly GCA_013396835.1. Classification (NCBI taxonomy): domain Eukaryota; kingdom Metazoa; phylum Chordata; class Aves; order Piciformes; family Megalaimidae; genus Psilopogon; species Psilopogon haemacephalus. Next base: position 310,363 of record VWZI01011388.1, on the reverse strand, counting down.
GCGGACTGCTGAGGAAAATCCAGTCCCTTTTCTGCCCTGAGCATATGAGGTTTGGAAGGTTTTCTGCAAGGCTTGAAACAATTTCCACTGCTAAATGTAAACAAGGCTTTCAGATAGTCCTGTGATGTCGGGATGTAAAGACCAACTGAGATCCGTTTACACAAGCAAAATGAATATTTAAATAAAAAGCAGCCACCATCAAAAATGTTTGAAAAAATGCCGGTTTGGTTAATGCAACATACTGTATTCCTGCCAGCAAAGGCAGTTTCTGATCAGGACATGCTGCATGTTCCTCTGGAGATCCTGCAGGCAGGGTGGTCCTCCATGAGGGACGGGAAAGGGCTTAGTTAACATTATACATTTTTCATATATGCAGGCTGGTAAATGTAAGGCATTACAGCTGTGCAGCTTGTCACCCAAAACTGAGCTGAAAGGAGTCTAAACATGGCAGACTGGCAGGAACATGACCTAGCCACTCTCAACACCTCTTAGTCTCCCCCTTCCTAATAAAGCAACTCCTCTTGCATTTGTGCAGCCAGAACTTCGGAGACAGCAGTCAGATGGTAAAGGCAGGGGAAAAGCGGATAGTAGAGAAAATCCCATTGTAAATGATTTATTATTTTCCCATAGGCTACAAAAGAAGACTGCAGCCCCTTTACGTTACACCGTGTTTATTTTGATAGCAAAAAGCTTTGGCACTGGAAGGGCCACACTTCATATCACTGAGAGCAAAATGCATTTTGGAGGCAGGAGCTGCTCCAAAGACCTCAGCTTCCCTTTTCTTTACAGATGCCTGTGGAAGTCAACTCTCTATAAAGCAGGGAAGTGGCTGGCAAACCAAGCTGCCTTCACTGGGACAACATATTGCTTCTATTTAGGAAAGCATCCTCTACCAGCACATGTTTAAACCCAGTGAGACCTGAGCACATACTTAAAGTTAAACATATGCTGAAGTCTTTTCCTGAAACAGATACATGTGAGGAAACACGTATCAGCTGGAATATGAGATCTATCCTCTGGTTCATCCCCTCTTTTCCTCCTAAAATTTCTGGAGTATGAAATACAAAGTTACCAAGGAGATGTCTATGTAATTTATGTATACAGCAGCTACAAACAACCTATTTTCATTTCATAAACACGAGAGGTACAATATTCACCTTCCAGCTGAAGCAGTTGTCTAAGACCACTTGGTTTTGTATTGACCCACCTTTAAAAATTCATCAAGCTGGAGATTGCTGCCCCTCCAAGAGAAGCAAAGTAAATGAACCACAATGCCTCACAGATTCTAATCCCAATAAAACAGTTATTACAGCTATCACCCATCTTAGAACTTTTCACCATCAGCACTCATTCCACTCTGTGTAATGGAAGGGGAACAGGGCATGCACCTGGTCTAGAGGAAGGTGTCCCTGGCTGTATTAGGCATATATTTGTCCCAGACAGCCTACTGGACACCACCAACTACAAAAAGCCTTCTTTAATTTCTTTCTGAAATACCTAAATTGCTGGGGACTAGCACCAAGTAATTAATCCCTAAAGTCTAAAACTAAACAATTCAGAAGTCCATGTTATAAAAACCTTTAGTGACACTAGTTTTGCAAGAGGAGAGAAACGAACCACAGCTAAAACCTGCTCATCTTGAACAGTACTTAATATAGAAACTAAAAACAAACACGTGCATTGAAACAGCTTGGAGGGAACTTCCCACACTGCTCTAGAAAACACCAAGATTTGGGGATACTCATTCAAAACATAAGCTAGAGAACATGAAGAGCCCTTGCAGACTGGAATTGCTCTGTGTCACTTGCAAAGGGCAGGAGAGGGCACAAGAGATGGAAACACAGGCTTCAGAGATCACAGAAATAGCATTTGCTGCAGTCCCCTTACGGCCCCTACCTTTCTCTTTCTCATTCAGACACTTTGAGCTCCGAGCAGAAGGCAAGGTAAAGTCAAAGCACCAGAAGGTAAGAATTATTCTTGGAATAATAGTAAGGCTTCTACAAGCCTTACTAACCTGCAGTAGGTGCTAACTGGTGAGCGCAGAGTCATGCTTAGCCAAAGTTACTACAGAAAGGCCACAAACTAAAACTGCACTCCTGTTCTTGAGAATGGCAGAACCTGATGTTGAGAACGAAAATGCAGGGGCTGCCCTAAGCACCTTTGTGAGGAACTGGGAGGCCCTGATTCTTCAAAGACTGATGCACACGCTTCAGTCACAATCACACCCTTCAAGAGCCCATTGATTTCAACCTCCTTAAAGGAATAAACCAGGATAAAGCTTTACTTCAGGAGTGAGCAAAGCCAACAAAAAAAGGCATTGCAATTTTCTTCTTACAAATGTCCTTATTTTTACCGTGGTGCTTAATAGAACTGTTAGCATTTGAGCAGCGTGCATCTCATTTCCATATTTCATAAGCCAGAGATATTTATCACCTGGTGTTTCGTTGACTTTTTCCACAGTGCTATTTCAGAAAACTGAACTTGAAACATAGTTTCTGCAATAAAATTTTCCCCTCTGGATAGTATATTTAAAAGAACAAAAGAATACAGAAGTCTGATTCTTAAATGTGCTGAGACTGCTGTCGCTACTAAATGAATCAACTAATTGCATGTTGAAAAACATTCTTATGAGGAAGATATCCAAATGCTAACCTCTCTTACTCTGTCGTGAGAATAGGAAAGGTTAGCTTTCTGCAACATTGGCTGCTCTGAAACAACAATGTAAATTGATAAAACCGATCCAAACTCACCTGATTTCCTCATTTAGTTAATTTTATTTTCTAAAGGGTGGGCATTTTTTTCTGCCTTTTTTCCCTACACTCATGAAAGACACCAAACAGTGATGTGGATGATGTGGTGAAAGCTCGGGGCGGGGAGGAAAAGTCTCCTTAAGTCAAAGAGTAGGGGAAGTGGTCACTCTGCGAGGTCACTTTCCTGTGAGACTCTGTGACAGCTGGAGAAAATTAACCAAAATATCTGCATTCCAGAGAGGTATAAAAAGAAAAAAGAAAGGGAGGGGAAGGGTCAGATGTCTTGTGGAAACCTGTAGGAACAGCAATGGCATTTTCTATCTGGGCTCACTCAATCTGGTTTCCTAACAAAATTCTGCAAAGAGAGGAGGAGACTTTTAAAGCCTCAGAGGGCAGCCAGGCAGCTCCCCTAAAGTCAGCAGGACATTCATTAAACTTGAACAGATTAGCTGCATTGGATCTTTTCTCTGGTGCTGGCACAGGGACCACACAGAAATCCTATTCCTAGCACTTTATTGCCGTTTAAAGCTTTACGGATCAGCCACACTTCCAGGGTGGAAGAAGCAGAGAGACAGCAGTAACACCAAGGTATTCAGATGGAGCCTCTGCTTTCTGTGTTTATCCTTCTGCAATGAAGTATCCAGGGAATGACAAATTTGCTCCTACACTGCTTCTGAACCCCTGACGTTGACTTTGTTTTGCAATAAAAAATAAACTCAATGTTTTCTGAACATTTTCAAAATGAATCTGTATTATCCTCAAAACCTCCTACACATTTCCCTATCAGGTAACTCTGTTTCAGCTTGTTCAGAACCAAACTTTGAAGTCAAAATCCTGTCAAAATAAATGTGGTATTTTGTGAAACGTTTTGACTCTGCTAAAGCTGAATATTAATTGAAACCATGCCTACCTCCTTCAGAACACTTCCATTCCCATGGATCTTCTGCTTATTTCAAATGACTCTGCAAAAGGGAGAAAAAAACAACAGTCTCTTAGAGATGAAGAAGCTTGCTACTGCATTTCAAGCAATGACAGGAGAAATCAACTCATGCATACAGGATTCCAAGGCAACAAAACTCTGCCTATCATCAGAAGCTCCTTCAGTGTGCATACCATAGGCAGAAGGATGCAGACAAGACTCAGTAGCTGAATTCCTTAAGTAGAAGCAGGGATGCACATTAAAGGCACTCAAATGCAGAATTCCCTCCCTCCCCAGGCTCCCAGCCATTGAGGTAAAGATTTTACAGCAGCACAGCTGCCATCAGAGCCAGATTTTCCTTTGGAAACCCATAGCTTTCTGGTGAATCTGAGCCTTTCCAAAGCTCAGGTGCTAAAGTTTAAAGTCTTTCTAACAACACTCAAAACAGACAGGAAGAGACAAATGCTGCATGCAGTTCAAGGCACTGCAAAAGCCTGTGCCAGATTATCTAGAAGGGGAGTAGCAAATCCTTCCTATCTGCAGCAAGGCTGCATCCCATGCGGCATGAGAGGATCTGGATGTTCCCTGTCACCAAAGATTTGATGTTTGCTACGTCAAGGATAAACCAGCAAAGCTTTAAATTAACAAAAGCAGCACTCTTGAAGAATGCTGCAGAAGGATATCATCTGGTCTCCAAAACCTAACTCAGCTCTACTATTCTTTCTCCTCTGCAAAACACAGCCAGTGTCTTTTCCTCCCAGCTTGGCCATTTTGTTTGGAGTCTCCATCCACAGTTATGACACTGTCACTGCTCTTCATGTAACCTATTTTTTTTCAGGCAGTTTATCTATTTTGTAGAGCAAAATGCAAACAGAATCTGATTAATGAAGGTATAGTCGTTTATTATTTTTCCCTACATATTTATTTTTACTTCCTCATTCTCTCCTTTCCTTTGTCCTTCAGATGGTAAATGGTTGTAAAGGAAGTGAAAGATCTTCAACCAGAGTAAAAATGAAAGGATATGGAAATTTGCATTGCTAACCCCATTTAATGCAAGCCCTAAGCTGTATCATTTTGGAATCTGATATAGATATTGCCCAGGTACATTAAACACCCCAACAGATAATGCATTCAAATAGGCATAAGAGGTCCAAAATCACACCTAAACCCAAAGTTAACCCATCCAAACCTCAGTTAGCTATGAAGCATGTTGCATTATTTTCCCTTTTACAGGATGCATTTAATTCTTGCACTTTTATCTTAGTTTGTTGTTTGTTTGTTTCTTTCCCACATACTAGAAGCAGGAGTTTGAAATGTCACTGGAAATCTTGTTGTCATACAAGTGCTGCTTGCTTTACCTCACTCAGATTCAGAGAGCTTCAGACAATCTATTTAGTTTCTCACCTGAACCAAAATGCTGAACTTCTTTCAAGCATTACTCACACCCCTATCTTTGTCAGACACCTTTTTTTTTTTTTAATCCATTTGTGCCTCTAGGCATCACTAAACCTCTCTCCTCACTCAGGATTTTCTTGACCTGGTCATGACTATGCTTATTCTTGCCATGAGTGTGCCAAGTCTGCCAGAGCAGCTTCCCAGGGTACTCAAACCACTTGTTGCTGTTTGTAAGGAAGGAAAAAGAAAACAATTCCTAAGCAGCCTACCAGCACTTGCCATATTTCTCTTTCAGTACTTTTACTGTGGTTAATCTGATTAATTTTTAGAAGGCAAATATTGAAATAGGTCTATTGACATCCTATTATCTGTGGTTGTTTATATATAAAGGACAAATCACTTCCTCTACCCAAAGCCACAATAAGAAGGTCCTGTACAGGCAAGCCCCAAACTGAATTTCTCACCACAGGCTGCAGAGCTGTACCATGCTGATTACTGCACTCAAGGGATGCTCTTTAGCAACGATGCTGTGTTTCACTTAACAGCTTTAGGTGCAGTTGGTGGCTTTCAGCCTTGACTGCAGCAGTTTCAGCTTCACAGTATTTTACTTTAATATTTTTTATTGATAAGAGGAGAAAGACATAACAATGTTATGCAAAGGTATCAGGCCTGTTTATCTACCTTCATCTTGAAACCACTGTCAGAGGCCGGATAGCCTGACTTCTAAGGCATCATTCAAGGGGCTGTGTTCAAACTAGGCCACTTCAATTAGATGAGGATGTAAGCAAAAGCCCTTCACACCTTTTTAGTAAGGTATGCAGTGCCTTCACACCAGGTATTTAAAGACAAAAATAATTAAAAAACAAAATAAGTGACAGAATAACTTACTAACCAGTCTGCTTACGCTTCACTGAACTCTGCCTTTGAAACTATACCAAGTCTTTCTCAAACACAAATAATTTGCAGAGAATCATCTCATTCTGGAAACAGAAGCAAACATACAAATAGAAGCTATCAATGATTACCCCACAGGGTGATGTTTTGGTAGTTGCTTTCAGCTAAGGGCTTTCCTCATCAAACCCCTATTTTTCCTGCATGAGAACAATCCTTCAAATTATTTACTGCCACTAGGAAGATGAGTAGGTTCTGACTGGTTTTGTTCCAGGGATCAGTCTCCATTGCTCTGCGCACACAGCAAACTTGAAATGTTACCATTAACAATTTACACCCACTTGCTGGCCATAAATGAGTTTCAAGGTTCAAGGCAGTGGATTGTAAAACTGCTGACTTCACTGCTGGAGCGTTGAAGAGAAGAAACTGGATAAGACAGAGCAAGTCCTAAATGCCTTCCATAATTAACAAACATGGCAAGACAAGTTATAGAAAACAAAGGAAGACTGGATAGATTTATGCTTGAAGTCTGGCACTTTTGAAAGTCTGTCCAACTACAAAAGTCTCTTTTGATCTACATTAATTGAAAGCACTTAAAATTCAATCACACATTTATGGCCACATGTTTAAAACTGACTCCTAATCTTGCATCTGTAGCCCACTGGCCAGACTGGAATGTCTTCCTTCTGCATCCAGCTTACAAAGCACACAAGCCTAACGACAGTCATCTTTAGATCCAGCTGTAGAGTTTCATTCTTGTGGCATCCAAAGGCCCTAAATTCAGTCCTAAGTAGTATGCACAATGATAATCATCACTTCATCTCTGGTGGCTCACGACAACAACCACTCATGGAAAAGATAAGCTATCTGTGGAGAAAGGCACTCCTCCTAGTTTGGTTCTTTAGGGCTGTAAGGGAACAGGATTCAACGGGGTATGACCCACTGCTTTGTGAGCCCACCTGAGATGGGGAGAGCAGCATCTCCGTCTTTTTGTTGTGAGGTAGGAGAGCAACGTGAAGGAGCTCTCAGCTTGGAATGGCAGGTGGTGACCAGAATCAAACCACCATGCATGTGTCTGTGAAGGGATAGAAGTTGTCTCTCTTTTGACTAGGCATAGGAAAGAAGGAGGAAGCTGAGGAGCCACGTTGATTCCCAAGGTTGCTCTTAGACTAAAACCTGCAAAGCAAACCTCATACACCACTAGACAACAGGACTGCATCTAATGGCACAAACCTAGCAAAGCAGAGAAACGCCTACATCTGCTATTCAGCACCAACAGCGCCTGCAGGAGCAACATTCCAGCCCAGCTTGGAATCTTTTCATAAGCCAAACCACTTGTGGATATTATATTCAAGATTCATGGACCCTACCCTTTTAGTTCCACCTCAAACAGCAAAAGATAAAGAAATTCTGCTTGAATATTTCATTACGTTATGTATGAGGAAGAGCTGTGTTAAAAGGTTGCTCTATTGTACTGTCTTGACTAATAGCTTGTGTGACATGCATAAGGGAGACCAGATATTGGCACCCATTATATTTAAGGATTTTTTTGCCCAAGGACAAGTCGTACAACCCATTAACTTGAATTGTGTCTGAGCTGGTGAGGGAAAAAAAACCCAAAACACCAAAAAACACTGAATCCAGACCTTCAATATTTTATTGGTGCTTCTGAACTTTTATTAGCTGTACTTGTTTCCATAAAATCAATTTAATAAGGGGAGCGATGTTTTGGTAATGCATCAAAAGCAGTTCTTCTCTTCAAAGGGCATCTTTTTCACTCAATCTCTTCTCTAAAGACAGTGACATTAGTTTTGTAAATTAATAAACAGGCCAGCATCTGAGGACTGCATGAAGCCTCCATCACCCCTTATTGTGCTTTCTCTTCTGACCCCACTTTCCAGTGCAGGGCCCTCATCTCGACAACAATACCCTGAAAGCCTGTGTGGCACTCTGGGATCACACTTGAAAAGGCCTTTGGCTGAGGCTGGCTTTCAAGAAGGGGGGACAATTGGCAAGAGGCCTGTGGCTATTCATGCAGAACAGGCAGTGAAAAATGCCTGAAGTCAGTTTCAGGGGTGGGCAATGCCCAAAAAAGAAAGCCCACATAACATGAATGGCTGCTGCTAGGAGACTAAAACCAAAGGCATGCTACTAGCAGGCCTCCATGTGCCGACATCAATGGGTTCATCCTATCCCTATTAGGGGCCTAAAATGATGGAGAAACATGAGAAGGGACTATAAGCAGGAAAGGAAAATAATACCAAAGTACACAACGGTCAATGCTTATATTGTTATACTAAACACTCGGGAGAGGAAGATAATATTTTCTATCTGTAGCACCTTTCCTGGGGACAAGAACTGCATTGGTTACAAAATCTAATAAGCAAAATAACTCTGGTATGTTTTCACAGTGGGGGAAAGCCGTGCACTGTGATAATTAGTTATTTCTCATGCACATAATTAGGCATGATGATAAAAACATATTGGAGAAGCCAAGGCTGAGCTTGAAGTGCTGTAGAGCCAGTGCTGGATCTGCTGCCATCCCCTAGAGAGGCACACGAGTCCAGTTTGCTTCCAAACCCATCAGTGCTGGGCAGAGGGAACGAGAAGGTCTACCAGATTTTAAAGGGCTCCACTATCATGCACCACAAAAGCATTTCAGTGGCATACAAATGACCCAAACCTCAACTGCTCTTAGGGTTAGTAAGCCTGAGGGGTGCTGTCTGCAGTGTGGCTCCTGTGTGCCAAAAGACTTCCTGGTCCAGAAAGTTCACTGCGGAGAATTTACCTCGCTTTAAAGTTACCAGATAGCTCTGGGTCATTCTTTTATAAAATACAGCTTTTAAAAAAAAAAAAAAAAAAAGTGTATTCTCCAACTAGTATTTCACCTTGGAAAGCCTTAGCATGGACTAAAGGAGTCTTTTGAAGGAAAGAAGGCAGTCACTCCCCTTGCCCTTGGTTTCAGTGGCACCCTGCACACGCTGGTTTCGTTACAAACAGCCCATCTTCTGGAAAAACCTTTCTACTTCAGCACAGCTGTTGGCTCTGGGCTAGCAAAAACCTTGAAAAGAAATTAATTACAATGTCTAGTCGTGTTTGGACTTATTTCTAGGCATGATCTCAGCTCTTTAAAAAATCATATTAGTTACTTTATGAGTAATAACTTCTATCTGAAAAGGTATAAAACGCCATACAATAGGATGCTATAAGCAAGTGATTTGTATCAAGCAGTGATATTTATTACTCAGTGTGGAACTTCACGACACTTCCCCTGTTGGCTTTATTTTAGCGTCTGGATCTCCAACCATTCCCTGAGTTTGCTAACAACCTTTATCCTTTCTGCACTCAGAGCTAATCTGGTACCTCCACAGACAGGAAGGCAAGACGCTCATCGCTGCTGCACCCAGCTTGTAACAGCTATTTGCCAAACTGACCAGAAAGGAGAGAGCAATTAGTTGCTGGTGAACAAGTGGCAAATCTGATGCTCTCTACTTAAGACAATCTGCTGTCCTCCAGCAGGAGTCGGGGAAGGAAGCATAAGCATTGCAGGAGCAAAGCTGCTGTGATCTTCTGATACCTCAAGAAAGACTTTAAAGCAACAATTCAACACTACATTTGTCTGTCCATTGCCACTAAAAATTTCTAAGTGCACAATGGAGTAAAGGCTGCCCCCAGGGATGATCTCCACATCTCATGTGTTTGTCTCATACCTAGAGCTGTTCCTGTAAAGGTTCCAGCAGAAAACTTCATTTGTTGACAAGGAACAATTGCAAATATTGAAGTAGTTAAGTAAAGTCTCAAAACTACCAAAACACTTTTAGCTTTAAGAATTAACTAAGTGGACACAAGTAAGGCTAAACGCAGCCAGACTGCTGCCCTGCCAAAGAAACTGCATGTCTGGAGAGGCTGTGGTTCTTGCAGCCTCTCAGAGCTGAGTATCTGTGACCTGAGGTTTAATTCATTCAGAGGGAAGGCAGCAGGTAGAGGTATTTTATGACGTGTGGGCATGACTGACCCTATAAACCAAGAATCTGAAAACTCAGTTCCACATCTTATCCCAAAGCCACTGTTTCTTTTCCATTGTTCTGTATAGCTGAAGACACACTTTCCTCCCTGTCAGAATGATGTCCCCTTGCAGCAGGTCGAACGTTGCTACAGTACAGAATTCTATCTGAGAGGTTTCAGTTTCCTTTTGAATGTGAAGCATCATGGGAGGTAAAAAAAGAGCTGCAATCGATGAGGCCCAGTCCTGCCTCCATAGGTGTCTGACTTCCCAAGGCTGCAGTTGGGAAAGTCATATCACTCAGAGCTTATCATGGGCACTTCAGCAGACTTGCTGTAAAGTCAATACAGAGATGCATATGCACCACTGCAACTTCAGATCTGTCCTCTCCCCAGGGACTAAGCTCACATTAGGTACTACAGACAGGTACCTGCTATTACTTCAGATAAACCTGGCCTATAAAGGTAGACTGAATCCACTCCAAATAGCAGGAATTTGGCTCCATAGGATTTGAGTTTGGCTTGCATAGCACTCTGAACATCCTTACACAGACGTGTCACAAGGGGCATTTCCACCACTTATTAACACACTCAAAGCAATAAATTCAGCACATATCAGATTTAATGGGGGAAAAAAGTATGTGAATGTTTCTGGTTTTTCAATGGAGCTTTGATACAATCCATGTCAACCAAAGGAGGATCTTCCTGGCTTTGAGAGCTCTGAAAACAGCCTTCCAAAACCTGAAGAAATATATCTTTTTACAATAAGTCTGAAAGGAGAGGGCTGGGTGGTCTTAGCCCTCCAGAAGGTCTCTGATCCCCTGACCTACCAGACCATTAGTTCACCTAACCCAAGCAATAGCTATTCAAGCCTCAGAGTACAAAGAAAGGTGGCAACAAAAATAAATTATTAAACAAAAGGAATAGAGGAAAAGGCAGTTTAAGGTTTTTCTGCTCCTGTGAATTCCAAAGAGTGCACAGGCTACTCCATTCTGGCTATTCAGCCAAGATGCCTACTTGATCTTGCCAAGAAAAAGTAAGATGAAGCTGCTGTGGGTACCTAATGGGCACCCAGCTACAGGAATTGTCTGTTACTGACCGTTCAACATGGGCTGTGTGTACACTCCTACCCCAGCTCCTCATATGTTTGATCTTAAGCCTCTCTTTCCTTGCTTAGGCCAAGGGATTTTGCATGCTGAAGCCATAATTCCTAACTAATAATCATTTAAGTGCAAATACCAAGACAAGTCACACATGGATCTCCTGGCTGGTCTACAGGGGCTGCTCTTGTACTCATCTCCCAGCAGAACAAATTGTAGCTCTCCGACTTTTGGCCGAAGGTCTGTAAGGCAGTCTCATGTAACTTGTTGTTTCCTTGCCATTGCAAACATCGAGGAAAGGCAATACATCACACTGCCTCTAACTTATCATCAGCTTTGGCCCGCTCTGGGTTTTTTTTTTTTTCCACTTCTTTTTATTCCAGAAAGCATTTTCTAAACATCTAACAGCAGCCAGAGCCAGACAGCATGTGGAAAACGAGAATATCCTCCTAATACATAAACCATTAGACAGCACTTGCTCTGCATCTGAAAACCAGAAAGGAGATGATTTTTCAGTCCAATTGCAGACGCCCACAGTGAAATCTTTACTGGTGTTTTGAGGCTAGGGAAAGATTCCCAAGTCTGATGAGAAAGTCTGACTGCTAAGAAAGAAATAGCATGACCAAAGCATTGCACTAGAGACTCTGCCCATGTTTTTCAGACGCCCTTCATCACTCTTGGGTAGTTCTCAATCTCTCTGTTAATCTCCCTGGTTTCTCTGTGCAGAATGGATATAATCCTATTCCCTTTGTCTCTCTTTGCCTTTTAAGCACTCACTGAGGGAATATGTTTTAATAGGGGGTTGTGAAGTGCTACCCACAAAGAGACCTTCAGAAGAGACCACGCTGCAAAGCTTAAGTAGTGCACATTCACACAAACACACCTTTCCCTCCCTTCCAGCCCCACTCCCAGTTCCTTATTTTCCAATGGTTTGTTGGTGGTGTGCCAGTTACCAGACAAGGAACTAATCTGGCTGGTGGCAGCAACTAAGTTTATGTTGGTGGTGCCCACTTAGTGAGCAGCCTTTTGCTGCAGCTCCACATGGGTTGCACACCAGTCTATCTGCCACCTGTTCAGCCACAGAAAAGGTGGTGAAGAGCTACCTGGCTGTGGTGTTGGCCCTAGTGACGCTAGCAATGGATTGTATTTTACCTAGCAAGTCACCAAGAACCCATCTAAATTGCCTGTATCTTTATTTTACAACCACAGCTGAACAGTAGCTTTATTTAGAAGATGGATGCATGAAACAACCTCCAGCTATTTTCTACTGCCCTTTGGGTTCAAACACCACAGCATGTTTCTCTAAGTGTAACCATGATACTCACCACATTTCCTAGGCTGTTTGCTCATTTCTTGGAGAGAAAAAGAAAAGCTGAGCTAAGCTTCATGGCAAGAGAAAGTATCACAAAAAGTAATCTGAGAGTTGTCTGCCTTCTGAGGCTATTCCAGTGTTCCTTTACTAAATTAAATGTGCTGAATTGATGTCAGTGGAAATGTTATCTCAGCACTGAAGGGAGAACTTACCTAGGCAGTAAGTGCTTAAAATCGTACTCTTGGCTTAATCAAATCAGTTCTGTGAAGACTGAGGCTTCAAATGAGTGAAAGAAATATTATCAGTTCAGTAAGAAATAATGAGAGTGTACACAAAACTAGATTTTGGGATGTACTTGAAGGTGGATTTGATAAATAGCCATACAAAAAGGTATGTAAGTGAAGTGGCAAAATGAGTTCGTTCACAAGGAAATGTCTTAATGTAGCATCCTGCATCCAAGGCTTGGACACAACAGCAGGTGCTACGCCTGAAAATGAAGTTAGTTCTTTCTCCTTTCCTCCTAACATACAACAGGGGATTTCCTGCTCATCCTTCCTCTGGACAAGGGCCAATTACTACACCAGAACGAAGAGACAGAGACACCTGAATGCCAGATTCATCCAGCTCTGCTCCAGCTTCTTCCAGGTCTAATCTCAGGAAACTGCTTGTGATGGCAGTGGAAAGGTACACAAGGATTCTAGAACACAAGGAAAGCTTTTGGAAACTCCTTAAAGCCTCTTTCACTTGCTGCTGTTCATTCCTTTCCCACTTCCCTTTCTGTAATTCTAAGCGCTGATAAAACTACTGCTTTTCCCCTGCAGAAAGTAGCTGTGATATCACAGGACCACCAGGTTTTTATTAGCTGAGTCAGGAGGAATTCACATCCTCTGTCTCTAAAGAGGAAGCTGTCGCTCACCTACTTCATTGGAATTCTACTGTGTTTTATAGTGAATCTGGTCAAGAACTATTTCAACCTGGTCAGATCATTTTCCCATAACAGGAAAAACTGTCAGCCCAACGTAACAGTCAAACTCAAAAATCAGAATATTTGTTTTCCTCTGGATACAATTAGTGCAGTCCTTCTGAAGCAACTTATTCTAGGGAGCATCCTCCGAGGCCAAAACAATTCTCCCCAGAAGACAGGGGGAGATGCTTGCTGAGGTAGCACAGTAGGCTAGATACAGAAAAATGAATTGAGGTTCAAAGGGGAAAAAAAAGACAAAGTTGGAAGTAAGAGAAGTAAAAAGGAGGTTAATTATCTCAGAGACACAAGAAAGTATCTGCGCTATGAGTTAACATAACAGTTGCATCATGTGGTTGATTTTCCCCTTTTCTACTTGCATTCAAGAAAGGCAAGCTGAGGATGTCTGTGTTTAGCCAGGAATTTTGCAGGCACTCCTTCGGGTCTCAGAGGATCTCTTTGGTTTCTGTATCAGAGCTGGGACAAGTCTTATGCCAATGAGATGCTTCAGGCCAGGCAGCTCCATTTGTATTAGTGTGTTTACAGAGAGGATTCTTCATCATAGCTTTTAATGATTTCTGCTGGAAAGCCAGTGGCAGATGGAAATGCATTTCTAGGTGTCTGCAAGGCTACAGTGTCTCTTGGTAGGATTTCTATGCTGCTATTTGGGACACAACAAATGAACTACCCTCATCTTAATAATCCATCCAGAGTTTAAACCACTCTCAGCTTGTCTCAGATTCCCCTTACTGTTAGCTGCCTGGATCCGGTAGCAAAGCAGAGGGCAAGGTAGATGCTGACAGACCAAGCTAGCAGAGCAGCGCCCTCAGGCTAACCACAATATAGGCAGAGACGCTCTGCTGGGCAGTGGCAAGCCATGTGCAGCCACATTCTCAGGCTCTGGAAAGCAAAACAAACATAGTCCAAACGCTGTGGAACAAACCTGGGCCCGTGGAGTCCAGACTGAATGAAATGGAGCTCAGTGCAAACACAGTGCAAAGGCAGTGGAAAGCAAACTCGGGCAAATAAACTCCAAGCCCTGTGAAACAGAGCCCAGATAGACACACTCCAAGCACAAGTAGAAAAGCAAACAGAGGCAAATATAGTCTGAACTTAATGAAGCAGATAAATGAAACAGAAGCTGTCTCACTCTCCAAGCAAAATCTGAGCAACTTACTCAAAAACCACCCAGCTGGAGTAACCATGGGTCTCTTGCAGGCAAGCTACAGTGGTACCTTCCCTTCTCATATCCTCATGCCTGGTATGGAAGACTTCTCTTCACTCTTCAATGAGCCACAGTAACTGCTGTGGATCAAAAATTTTCACATTTTTGCATTCCTTCCACGAAAGGGAAAGACTTTTGGTATTCCAAGGCAACATTCAAGTGAACCAAGGAGATTTTACACATATATATGCACACACATATACAGCTGCTTTTTGCACATGTATAATGCTGCTTCAGAAGGAATGAAAGAGGCAGCAGAGACAAGACAATAATCAATTCAGATATAAAAAAAAAACAACAAAGAGCAGAGCAAGAGGGAAGCTAAAAGCTTTCTGTGTCCAAGAGATATGCAACTAATATGAAAATTATTTCTAAAATAGTTGAGAATCTGAGGAAGCTTATGGTGGTTAAAGTTTTTTGAAGAGGATAATGCTAGTAGTGATGCTAGTAGTGATGAACATTCAGGGAATATTCTGATCCCAGACTGGCATTAAAAAAACAATGCAGTGCTTCTCATTATTTGAGGATAATGAAGTGCTTGCCAGTCTGTTAGTAACTGTAGAGGATGGATAGTAAAGAGCATCAATTCCAGGTAAGCATTTTAAACCTGTCAGTCCATAGATTTGGCCTCAAAGAGTCCTAAAGACCTATCTGAAGAAAGACTCTGGGATGTCTCGGAAGACTGGGAAGATTCCCATGAAATACAAGAGTGTTATAGTCACAAAAGACAGGCAGGATGACACAGGCAGCACCAGGTCAGTAAGGCTGACCTCAGTCTTGGGTAGAATAATGAACTAGTTGATGTAAGAGTCAACTAAGAAGGAAATAAAGAAAGGAAAAAGAATCTGTGTCATTCAGTGCCTTTAGGAGGTACCAGGTCATGGCAGACAAACCTGATTTCATCCTCAATGGAGATTACCAGGAACTCTGCACATGCAATATACAGTACAACACTGGTTAAAAGCAGGGTCACCCAGCGACATAAAGCAGATGGCAGAACACTAAGAACAGGCTGAGTTCTTCTTCTTTTTTGTAATCCATCAATAGGCAATCACAACTGCCCTGATGGCATTGTAAAGGATTGCCCCAAGGCCAACACCTTCACTATTTGTACCAATGTTTTGAAATGATTTTGAACGTTTGTTAAAGACAAGCAAATGAAACCAGACCAAGACACCTTCTCTCTCCACCAAAGGCTAGCAGAATAAGTCAAGCCAAGAACAGAACAGTTGGACTGAAAAATCTGGAGTAGGTACAAGTGTGGCCTATTCCTCCACATAAAATGTTAGATGTATATGAAAAAAAAAAAAAAAGAGAGGTGAAAACTGATGCCCTATAGTATGTAAAGCAGTGCTGCTGAGGAGGAGTTGGAACTTCATGGTGCAGGTAACCCATAAACCAGGCTGAAACACTGAGGCATATAGGAGTAAAGTACTCTTGCATAGACGAAAAAACAGAAGCTTAAGGGGGGAAAGCAGAACGCTTCTACTCCTGGCTACATGAGGGCAAACACTGCCAAGACCCCATTAACATGCTGAGGGAGTAACTCAGCTGTCCACAGGAGGTCCCTGAACTTTCTAGCTACCCTTGGCATGAGTAGTCACAGTGTGCAGTGGGCTGCTACCTCCTAAAGCAGGCTGAGATCTTTGGGAAGGGAAAGGCAGTAAGCGGGTTGGGACCCCAACTCCTACTCGTGTCCGTGTCTGAGCCAGCCTTTTGCAAGAACCAGAGCCCTTTGCACAGCATCTTGGTAGACCTTGTCTGCTACCCTGCTCAGTAGCCTCGCATGATGGATATGAGGACACTGTGCCACTAAAAACATCAATCATTTCACATGTAACTCAATTACCAGCTTCATCTACCAGCTTATCATGCTTTCAGGAGTTTCCTCCCATGCCCACCTTGCCAGTTTCCACTAGATTCCAAATAGGTCAGTTGCTCTAAAATAGCAGAGGAAATACAATCTACCCTAAGGGATCTATTCTACCTTCCACTTACTAGAGCAAAAGTAATGCAAAGCCAAAATAACAAAACATCATCCAAATGCTCCCCAAAATAATACCTAAAAAACCCCGATGACTTTTTCATGATTTTCTCTCCTTTTTTTGTGCCAGGTTGATACAGTTTTCCTCATTCCAGAAAAGAAGTTTGAGTAAAAACATAAAAACAAATTTATTTCCTACTTGTGTTTTACTTTACCGCACCAGTTTTATTACTTGCAGTTCCTCTGAGTGCTGTTCCCTCCACTCCTTTTATTTCCTTAGCAAGCACCTGTAGCATAGTTTGGTTCATATTTTCTAGTCATGTTGCATGGCAAACTGAAAAAAAATAATTGCTGTGTCTTTACTGATTTGAAGGTGGAGTTATAATGCAGGTCATATATTATGTGATTATGTCTGACAGACCAAGTCCTCACCTGAGGGAAGTTGTGACAGCTCCACTGCTGAGCTTTGCCAGTTAAATGCATTGAAGGATGAGTCTCATTGATGAAAATTTTAAATTTAGCATTAATAATTGACCAGCTTTGATTTTTATCTTAAAGTAATAATCATCTAAGCTACTATTTAGCTGGAAAATTGTTTCTATTGAAAACATATGAAAGAGCAAGAAATCTGGTAGCTAGTAGCAGACCTACTAACACAGATAAAAACTCTGGGTTTTTGACTGGATCTCTTTACATTCACCAGTTAACTTTCCCCTTCCATTTCCCCACATAAAAGCAGGGCTGCTTATTGACCTAGCTAATGGGAAATACATTTCTTAGCCACTCATGCCACCAGGAAAAAGACATTTCTTTCTGAATAATCTGAAAGCCTGCATTTCACTGAAAGGAGCAGCAAAGAACGACTGCCTTCCTCCTCATGGAAAAAGGACATCACTTTTAGGGGCCAGAGGCATCCACGCAGTGGGTGCACCAGTGAACACTCCAGGTGTCTTCCTGGGTATGAATTCAGGTATCACACACAACAGCAAGCATCTCATCCCCTGCCCTGACTGCTGAGGCACATGTTGCTCCCAGCCTTAGGCACTCTGACTATCAAATGAAAGGTAAAAATCTCCTGGTTTATCTATGCTCAGTTGCCTCACAACCTTTTACGTTTGATCTTTCATTCACATTCATGAACTGCAATTACAAATAATCCTCTCATGGAAATGCTCAGAGTTTCAACAGAAAGTTAGAGGAGGATAGCTGAAGGAGTTATGCGGTACAGTGGATGAACAGCTCCCAAACTTGCCACAGCAGGGACGAGTACAGCAGCATGAGAGGAGCACAGGTACCATTCCTAGAAAAGCCCATTAAGCAAAGCCTCTGCGCAATCTCCACGCTCTGGTGTCTGCTGGGTGTGGAAACGAAACGTGGCTGCATGCTGTCAGCAGTCCTTTGCCCTTGTAACCCAGTGAATAATGATGCAGAAGACAAAAAGAAAATGTTCTCTGCATGCAAGGTTGCTTAGCTTTACTAACACTGGGCTCAGGGCTCAACCCTGCCAAGCATAAAGGCAGAAACTCACAAGAGCAGTAAAAGATGAGCTTTTCCATTACCTTTCTTACCTACCAAGATTTGCACTTCAGGAAGAAAAAGATAAACTCTTGACAATTTCATGAGGCCCAAATTGGAGAATCTGTGGTGCAGGATGAGAACATGATCTAAAGAGGCTCACAAGTAGCCTGTCATCCGCTTACCTTCAGGGACTTGTCGGCCACCAGTTGGTCAGTAGATACTGCGGAACAGGCATCAGTGCAGCAATTAGAATTCAGGTCCTTTCCATAGCTGCCAACAGAGAACTCCAATTTATCAACAGCACACCTTCTCTCAGCTCCTCTCATCTAGCAAACTCACCAGGCTTTCTTACAAAGCAGAATGGCTTCACCAGGAGAGATAAAAATTGCTCCCTGCTCCAAGTATGGTTTAGTGGTTAGGGGATCCTCGGGGCACTTGGGCCATATGGGCCTGAAATCCAGCCAAGTGAACAGAGAACTGGCTACTCACATTCTGGGGTTGTGAATACTGCATTAAAGGGTTTGGCAGCACTTTCTTGGCTATACTTTAAAAGAAAGGAATAGTCTCCATGATAGTTTCCAAGAAAATGACATAAGTACCTTATTCCAGGAAAGGTTTCAGGGAAATACCTCGCTGCAGCTCACAGACACTTAAGTGCAAAAGAAAGAGCTATAGAATTGAAGTCATTTCCTACTGACCAAGCACAAGAGTCTTTCTGCTCAGAACGTTCACTACCACAAGGCCCTGTCTGAGGCAATCCACTTTGCCTCATTTCACGAGGAGCAGAGATGTCTAACGCAAGGTTCTCAATTACACGCTCAAAGCCAGCCTCACAAATGATGCAGCAGAATGAATAAACGAGAAAGTGCCGAAACTGGAGAGACCTGGCTCTGAGGAAGAAAGCATCCAGACAAGGAAGGATCAAGCAATGGACTACATTCAGTGGCACATCATCCAGAAGGACTGGGCACGCAGCTGGGGATAGGCAAAAGACGCTGGACAGTTGGGAGCTCAGAAATGCAGCACAAGTGTGCACGCACAGGCTGAAGTGTCAAAGCCAGTCTATGTTCCGTTCCCATGGGGCATATTATCACCATCTGGGAGAGGATTGATATTTATTTGTCTAGCTTATGCACACACACTAGAGCTGCATTTTAGATGAAGTCTCTCGAGTTAAACAGCAAAAGGAACAATAAGACAACCTGCTGACAACTCCAGCTCAGCCTAAAAGAAGCAGGCAGGAATCTCACAGATTAGAAGTAACTCGAAGCAGTTATTCACCCATCCATTTCCACTGCAGTGCTAAAATGCCATCTTCCTCTGTTTGCAGACTACTTAACTTTGGAGGGAAGTGGACTACATTTTTACTCCATAGACTTAAAGTACATCAGGCAAATAAAAGGCCCACACACAATATCTGGAAAAAGGAAGGGTCAAACTGAGCCCTATTTTGACCTTCATGGTTTTTGTTCCACTTAAACCAAATGAGTTTGGCCCACAGAATTTTGCAGCAGCTGTGAGGTTCTGCAGTTAGTTTATATAAGCTTTGCTGAGTTTATGCTTGGAGAGAGCTGAGTGGTGAGGGGGATACTACACACTAAACTCTTGCCTCTTTTGGGAAAAAGTGTATTAAGCTGTCATTTTTGTGTGCATAAATAGGAAATGTTGAATCAACTCCTGCCTTTCCAGGCATCTCAGTTGTTTTTCAGCTGCCCTTTTTCTTTTTTTTTTTTGAGGTTTGATAATTTACTTAGTAACTTTGAACATATGCAGGAAGAAAGCCACTGAAATGCCATTCTGCCCATTTGCTTGGGAGCACAGAGGATGGAAGGTACAGATGGTGTGCATATGGAGACAAGCTGGGAAAGGCAAAGTTTTGTGGGAACCTACTCCCGCTCTGCTTGCTGAAAGCATGTAAAATGTTGCTCATCAGAGTCTGGGTGAGAACTCATTATATAAAATGAGGTCTCCAGCCTATAAGCTCCTACTTCTAAAAACCACAAAGCAAGACAAGGTGAGGTTGTGTTTTCTAATGTCTTGGTCGTGTTGATTTCCACAAATAAAGTCTATACCAATGCCAAATTCTAAGTGCTGACCAAGAAGGGTCAGCTATTGGAAAGTACCTTGGCTGTGCTGAGAAATCCTGGGCCGTCATCTTTAGTAAATATTTACCTTTCTTAGACAAGAAATTGCACTTCAGTCTGCCACTTCACTCTGCTCTGGTGAGACCTCACCTGCAGTACTGCATGCGGCTCTGGAGCCCTCAACACAGGAAGGACGCAGACCTAATGGAGCAGATCCAGGGGAGGCCGTAAAGATGATCAGGGGCTGAAGCACCTCTGCATGAGGACAAGCTGAAGGAGCTGGGGGTGTTCAGCCTGGAGAAAAGAAGGTTCCAAGGAGACCAAGTAGCAACCTTCCAGTACCTGAAGTGGGCTATGAGAAGGCTGCAGAGGGGCTGTTTGCAAAAGCCTTCAGGGACAGGATAAAGGGGAATGGTTTGAAATGAGAGCAAAGCAGATTTAGATTGGATGTTAGAAACAAGTTTTGCACCATGAGGGTGCTGGAACACTGCAACAGGTTGCCTGGGGAGGTGGCTGAGGCTCCATCCTTGGAGATATTCAAGGTGAGGATGGAGAAGGCTCTAAGTGACCTGATCTAGTGGAGGATGTCCCTGCTGACTGCAGGGGGTTGGACTGGATGACCCTTGGGAGGTCCCTTCCAACCCAAACCATTTTATGATTGTATGAAAGCATTTGATGAAGATGGTGGTAGAGTTTCCCTACTGCCTGCAGCACCCTGGAGTCTTTTAATGTACCACAAACATCTACTGCAATCCCACAATCCAAATCAGATACAGAATTCTGTGCATCTCCCTTGTGTGGTGCAAATGACTAAGCAGGACACCAGACAATACAGAGCTGCTCTGGTGGGCAAAATGCTCACTTTTATGCTGGCCTAACTCCAGGTTTTTCAATAGAGTTGGACTTGAATGAAGCCAGATTAACGCAGTGGTGAGACTGATCTGGTATATCTCCCATACTTTGTGTCTGTAACTGCAGCTTCAGAGATGTTTTGGTGACACGTGCCAGCATTGCTTTCTTAGGGGTGGCAGTTATTTCATGCTTGGAGATTCCTCTGTTCTGTACCTATTCTAATGTGTATACTCTATTTGAACATTAGCAGTGACTCACGGACCGCAAACAACTACAGAATCCCAGATGATGAAAAGTTGGAAATATATATTTTTACAGATCCTTTTTGTGGTTGGTATCTTCAATAGTGCCAAATGATTTACCAGTGTCACTTAAGTGTAAAACAGTGAAGACTCCCAGCTGTTAGAGGACTGATCCAGTTTGTTCTCAACTTTTTGGAATCAGTTTATTATCATCTGGGAGCAGTTCTCAGTCTGGTAGTGGTTCTTCTAAAAATTAAAAAAAAAAAAAAAATTATCTTCTTTTTGTCTTTTTTCTTTCCTTCTGTTTTGGGGAGGTAGTATAAAAAGAATAAGTCATGGACTGAAGTGAGGACCAAGGGCATGATGGATTGTTTTAGTGTAGGAGCAGATCTTTCAGGAAGGGTTGAGATTTGCACGAAGCAAAGACTCCAGACATGCTCTTCTGTTTATGGCTTTTATTTTTTCCTAAAAAAAAAAAAATCCTGGAAAATATGAAAGCTGTATGCAGAAGATTTAGAGAGAATCAGGACCTAGCCTTTCTTGCCCACTCATTCACCTTCTACTTTTGTTTTCACCAGACCATACAATTTTGATCTTCCAGAAAGCACAGGAAGCAGCTGGGGCAAAATGCAACCAGACAGCTCTCTTTGTAGCAGGGATCCGCTGTAGCCTTGGACATAGGGAATCTCAGGGAGATTCCACTTTCTCCCAAGCCCTGACAGCCTTTCCTAGGCCTGGGCATGCCTCCCAGCACCATCATCAGGTCACTTCTCCCAGAGACTATCTGCAGCAACAGTTGGACCCAATGTTACCAGTCTGTGAAGTCTGGAGTTGTTTCTACAGCAGCAGGTTCAGGACAAACTAGGTAAAGGAGAATGAAGAGATGAAGAGGGAAGGTAGGCAGGAGGATGTGCAAGAATTTCATATAGTTGATGAAGGGTTACAGGGTTCCCAGCAGTAAGAAGAAATGAGAACTGAGACTCAACAATGAATTTTTTCACCAAAAGAAAAAAGGTCTAAACACTTACACTCCTCAGTAGCAGTTTGTGACAGAGCTGAAGAGTCACAAACTCCGCTTAAAACTGTGCATTCCTCTATCTCTTCTCTCTTGGAAGTTTCCAGCAGCCACAGCCTTTCTGTCATATTTGCCATTTTAAAGTTACATTAAAATACAGTCAAACTAGCATCCTGTCCAATTCAGCTGGTGAGCATGCAACTGCAGCAAAGATTTTTATCCCTAAGACCAAAGACTTAAAGGCAAGACAGGTCCATGGCTCTCTGGCCTGGCTTCAGCTCAGCCCACAGCAGTCAGCTGTTTCAACCGACAGAATCAAGCCATCAGCTCTCAAACCACAAACGTACTACATCTTATTCAGAGTGAAATAAGAGATGGGTTTCCTTTTGACAGTTTGGGGAACAGGTGGGGAAAATTATAGAGTCACTAAGTATTTTCTTTGGGGCTAATTATGACATAGTGGCTACTTTCTTACAGCTTTTGTGAACACTATCAACAGATAACTTCTTTTTATTAGCCATGAAGAACAGAGGCTTTATGTGCAGACCAGCAGCCTTGCATTTCATTGTACAGAGGAGTATGCTATTTTAGTATTAATTCCCCATTTCCTCCCCTTTCCATTTATGCTGACAGCAAGGCAGTGCAGAGTACCTGCACTGGAGTACGGCTTCCTTTTTTTGTAAAAAATAAAGTCTGCAGCTAGAATAAGGCAGAAGCAGCCACTGATTTTCCTTGATAGGGACCAGGTGATGTAGGGTGAGAATCTAGCCAACGGATCACTTGATCTAGCACTTGTTCATTATTAAAATGAAGCTCACTGCCTTACTGCCACTCCTCTGGATTTTGTTCCTTCTGTTCTTGTCAAAACTTAGCCTGTGTTTCATAAGAACACACAAAGCATGCAAGCACACACGTGCACTCAAGTGCACACCATCACTTCTGCACTCAAAACAACCTTCATGATTTGACTCTTTCTTCCTCCACTGATCTTGCTCATCTTCCTGATGCTCAGCCTGCTCACTCTCCTGCCTCGTCCCAGTCTCAGCCCTCACCCTTAACTGCCTGGAGCATTTCTATCTCAAAACTTCGAAGCTGATGAACAAAACAACCTGCCGAATGCCATGCAGAAGGTGTATTTGGGAGGCTGCCAGCGCAGTTCTTTACACAGCAAAGGCCTCGGGATGGGGCCATATCTGCGTTTATGATTGTGAATAATCCGACACATGTAGAGCACTCTGGGGCTGATCCTGTACATCATAACAGCAGTGGTGTGGGACCAGATGCTATATGAACAAATGGGAATCTGTTGCATTCATATAGTGCCTTTTTTCCAAGGAACTCAAAGCACTTTACAATCTTTAAGCCTCACCACATGCCTGTGGGGTACAGCAGGGTGAGCAGGCCTGGAGCATTCTTTATAGAGCCAAGTACATTTATTCAAATGTAGCTGAATAATAATAATGCAACCATGACCTTCCATGACACTTACGTTCCTCAGGAACAATGAAACTGTCAGCCACAAGGGCGAGACTCATGGGTCTGGGTGACAAAACTTTTTCGGCAGCTGGCCCACGACTGCGGCACTCACTTCCGCAATAGATTAGGATGAGCGCAAACTGCGCCGCCTCCGACGCAAACCCAAACCTGCCTTCTGCCATCTCGCTTTCCCAGCCTACCAACAAACAACACAACCACCTCGATGGAAAATGAGAACCCTTTTGAAGAGTCACGCTGCAGACCCTAACAGACAATTCCCGCTCCGCTCCAGGATCTGCTTAGCGTGCTTCAAGAAAAGCCTCACCTCCAAGGATTTAGCTCTTCAACAGCTGCTGCAGAGTTTTCATTCGTTTCCCTGGCACATGGCTATACTCTGAAATGTGCTTTTACAGAATTGCTTCTGCAGGGACAAACAGTGGCGAGGAAAGGAATATAATCTGTTCAAACTATGCTTTTCTGCACCGATACAAACCTGTGTCTAGCGGAAGGTAACATTCTGGCCTCCAATCCAATAATGAAGGTGAAGATGTTCAACAAAGACCACTCCCTTCAGGAACATGAAAACTAATTAAAAATAACCTGTAGGGAATATTTGGAAGCTAGGACACCAGACTCCTCCTCCCCTGAGAGTAGTGTGAACTTTGGAAATCCGAGAGTCAGAGGTACAATTATCTATAGGGGAAAAACCCATTTGTGCAATATCGATTAATCCAGACTAGCCCTTCATATGTATTGGAATGGGATGCCAGCACAGGGCTTCTTCAAACTGGCCATTTCTCATGGATGTTCAAATAAATTGCATTTAATGTTCCAGTTGATGTGTAGTGTGTAACTCTGCTTTGCTCTCCAATTGGTTTACTGTCTTCCAGAGACAGTTCTGAGTATTAAACAGCTACTATTCCTCACACAAATCTCTTTGTCATCCACTCTGGTTTTGCTGAGATGCCATTTTCCCCCCTTGTTTCCCAGTCTCCCCTACTCTTTAGCAAGCACTCCTCCATCCCCTTATGTTCCCCCTGCACATATAGTAAGGCTGGAGTTGCCACAGTCTCCTTAATGTCTAATCCTTTAACACTGGGAGAGCATTGTATTGCAGCCCTAATGCAAGGATGAATTCTGGAATGTGGAGCCTGGAGAGAGGCTTATAGAATAAGAAAGAAAGAAAAAGGGAAGAGGAAAAAGGAATTGAGAAGAGAAAGAAGTCAAAACCACACATGGGACAGAAGGAAAAAAAGGGGATTAGGTGACAATATCCGACTGCACTGAAGGGTCAGGAGAATTAAGCTTCAGAGCAGCTTGCTCAATGTGTGCTGGGATAAAAAGACTGATATGAATGGAGGTGGTTCAAGTGCAGGCACATTGTGGAATGCAATAGGAGTCTGCTAGGGAACATTTAAGAGAGTTGTGCACCACTTTCATGTAGCAAATAATATATATTGTTTGCTGGGCAAAGATCTGAGCCTCCCTGTCACTTTTACAAGGTTGTTACAGAGGAACTAGAAATGCAGGAATGGAATGAAATGGAACAGCATTGCACTAAATGAAATAATAAATCAAATAAACAATTGGAGCCTGTGCTTCTAAGATTTATTATTACTTATGATGTTTATATTGAATATAAACTCACAGCAATAGATCCCTGTCCAAAGAAAATCAGCACACTTGACATCAGTGGAGTTAGATTTGGTTTTGACAAATACTTCAGAGCCTGAGTTTTAATTCCTACTCGTTCTGCATGTGCGACTGAGTGCACAATCTTTTCATCGAGCCAGTTTTACATGTAGTTATTGATCTAAGCCATGTAGCTTGAAGGACACTGAGCCATTAAGACCCTCATGCATAGCGAGGGTACTTCTGTACAACTCAATTGGTAAGTGAAAAATTACAGATGCTTTAACTTCCTGTGTAGTCTGCTTTAAAGTTCCTATTTATTTATTCACTTATTGCAGACAAAAAGATGTAGAGACAGCCTCAAAATGGCAAGGTAGTTACCTTCTCAGCAACAGCACCCTGTATCTTCCTGCAAAACTGCCCCGGAAGCTACAATAGCTGGAACGTGAGAAAATGCCCTCTGTCCTGATAGGCTTTTGGGCCCCAATGTGGCTTGCTAACATAAGATGAAATAACAGCCTCATCTCAGTTGGGCATGACTATCCATCTATGAAGCAGAGAGAAAACTGAGAAACATGAGAGATGGAAGAAACAAGTCATGAATAATAAAAGAAAGTGATTCTTAACTATGTAAAGAGAATTCATTCAAGTCAACCATCTGGCACAGGGCACATCCTGCAGAGAGAGCAGCCATGGAAAAATGACAAAGTCAGCTCAGTTAATATTTCCCAAGAAGACACCACAGGAGACAAGGCTGGAGTGGAACGGCACATCCAAGCGACTGATACGAGAAACAATTTGATGTGGGGATGAAATGCACCAGTCCACACTGTCTGCTTTGAGCTCTTCCAGAGAGCTCGAGTACTTTAGAGAAAAAAAAAAAAAACAAACAAAAAAGCTTTTTGCTGCCTTTACTGCATAGAGGTTTGGGGGATCTCACACAAGGAAACCTGGAGGTGGCTGTGTGTGTGACACGCATGAACTTTGTGTTGTTATCAGGACAGAATCATAGAATGGTTTAGGTTGGAAGGGACCTCAAAGATCAACTAGTTCCAACCCCCCACCATAGGCAGGGACACCTCCCACTAGGAGAAAGAACATAACTCATCCCAAAACTGAAGCAAAACTCTTCCCCAAAACATACCACCCCGGCAGAAAAAAAACCCAACCAAACACCTACGTAAAAAGCCAAGAGAAAAACACGCTGGGGTTGGAGCGAGGAGGACATGTTTCCTTCCTGCTCCCCTGTGGACCTATGACCTGACCCAAGACTTGACCTGGAAGCTGGGAAAAGCAGCAAAGAGGCAGGGTTTCCAGGGTTCACGACAGCATCTTTAGGAAGATGTATGTCTGTGCGTAGGCACTATGGAAGTACAGTGTCACTTCTGCCCTGGGGACATGGATGTCAAAGCGTTGCCCGTGTACTGGAATTTTTATTCCAGGGTTCTAAATATATCACAAAAGTTCACAGTCATATCAGCAATTCCTCCCCCATCATCCATACCCTTAAAAATACATATATTTCCTTTATTTCCTGCATCCTCCTGGAGCGAGCAGCAGTTGCTGTTTGTCCCATTATAGAACAAGCCAGCTGACAGCTAGGCCCCAGAGCCTCGAAATCCAAACAACAGCAACACATTATGCAGTCTGCTGTCTGCAGGGTATGTCTGCTTGAGCCAGGAGTGATGTAGGAACTGAAGAATCTGCTGCCTCCTGCAAGCCGGCAGCGTGGCTGGGCACGGGCCCTGTGCCGCTGCGGAACCTGCTCTCCTGGGCTCTCCTTGTGTATGTACACAGACACAAACTATCCTGCCCAGAGGGAGCCAAAGCATTCATCTCAAATAATAGGAAAACAAAGACATCGTTTTGTATGTGTTTTGCTTGTTCTTTTGCTTTGGTTTTCGCCCTTACTTCACAAGCCCCTCCCCAAGAGGTCATTAGCTAGGAGTGAGCTTGCTGCATCACTCACACTCCTGCCCACAGCCCTGCTCCTGCCTCCTGTTCCTCCTCAAGCACACATACTCTAATGAGAAAAAATAAGGTGAAGAGGGGGCAAAGAGAAAGGCCCTCTTTGAAAACAATAACAACAAACAATAACCCCCACACACACACTAAAAATAAAGGGCAGGGTTGCTCATCTCCTTCAGAGTCACGCTACAGGTAGAAGCAGCTGGAAGGGAAAAATAGCACTGGCACCTTTGGGCTTTCTTCATTAGACTAGCAAAACTTAGGCTGTACAGGTCAGAAAATACAGGAACAGTTGCACCAAACATCCCAAATGCCGGCTCCTCAGAAATGCCAAGCTTTTCAGCAGGGTTGAAGAGAAACATGAGGAGAGCACAAAGGCCTAAAAGCAGGGAAAAGCAGTATCTAGAGGGGCAGGACCTCTGCGTGACAGTGTCTGTCCTCACCAGCCACCAGCTAATGCAGTGCAACTGGTTTCCATCCCTTTTCTGGTCTACGTCTAGAACAAATAATCAAGCCTTAAATGCCATTTGTCTGATTTGTTTTTGAGCTTAAACCAAACAAAACCTGTAAGAGTTGAAATAAGCTTCAGGTAGAATTTTGCTCTGCTTTTCAGTAAATGATGATGCCAGCAAAACACAGGAGGGGGAGAATGATTTTATACTGCAGTTATCAGAAGGGAGATACTCTTGGCATCTCAAGAAGCACCTCATCATTAGCTCCCTGAGCCCATTCTGCAGGTGAGACACTGCCTGGGTAGTCCAAAAAGATCTGACAGTATCTACACTGTTGTGTTCGTATCTATGCCAGAGGTTATCATTTGGTTTAGTCACAGCACTTACAAAACTGCTTTCTCTTTAGAGTACTTTTCCCTCAGTAGATAAGGCAGAGTGTAAAATGCAACGACTTCAAACTGTTATGAGAGGTTACAAAACACAGTGTGGCTTTGCAAGAGGTGCCCCACAAGAATCACAACCCGTGCCTAGGAATCCAGCTCACCTTTAGGGGGAGAAAACATCACAAAGCAAGCACGGGAAAATAAAAGAGAACAGCTGATCAAAAAGGCTGCCCTCTGTCAGAGGTGAGCAGAACCACCTCAGGACGTGTTTGCCTGCAGTGGGTGCTTGCAGCACCATAGCAGTTATCTTTACTTCTGGCCTCTTAGTCACAGCCAGCAAGAGAGAAAGCAACGTGGTGCTCAGTTTGTGGCGCAACTACCAAATCACATTTATTTCCTATCCAGAAGCACACATCTCTTCCTGTGACAGCTCTGTCTGCTTGTGTTTTCCATACTGCCCCAAGCAGATGAATGGATCCCCAGAGCAAGAGAAGATTATCGTTTAAGAGGAGAAGGTGGTGTCTTGACAGCTGAGCAGAAAGTCTTACTCTGAGAACCAGTGCTAGATCCAAAGGTAAAAGAAATCTATTTCCTAAAAAATGGGATTTGATGAATCCGAGGCCAGAGCCGCAGCTGCATGCTGCCTCTGTATCTGCTCCTGTATCTCCCACAGGTAACCTGCTCCTGGCAATGGTACCTGTGAGAACCACAGGCCTGCGCTCACTCCTCCAACAGCCCTCGCCCAAGTGAGCGCCTGGAATCAGACCAACGATTGTTTGCTTCACATTCAGCACCACTGCTGAAGCATGAAGGAAACTCCCACCCTTGTCCTCCCCTTCTCGCCCTCTTTCCCCTCCCCCTCGACCCACACACGGAGATGTGAGAAAGGAAGCAGCTCAGATGAAAGCAGTGAGCAGTGCTGGTTCTTCAGTCCACTTTGCACTGCCCTCTCTCTCCCACCACAGCACGGGCAGAGCATGAGGCCAGGGCTTCCTAGCACGTAACTGATGGGCATCTGCTACCTCAGCATACTCTTCCACCTTGGAGCACTGGAGAACTAGGGAAACGAAAGATCAAAGTGTTGGTTCATACACAGCCTTGTGAATACTTCTCACTGAGGGCAGGGTTGTGACCTACTTCCTTCAGGGCAGAAGGATTAAAAATTATTGCTTCCAAAACTCTGATTGCAAACGCATCTTAAGTCCAAGAGTGCTTCAGTACCACAGTCTGGTGTGCAAAGAGTCAGTCAATCAATATAAAATTCCCAAAGTAAAGGCATTCTAGCTTGAGGGTGTGGAACACCTGAAAGAATGCCAGGTGTTTGGGAAACGTTGCCCCAAAGCAGGCTGCTTTGTGAAGCATCCATCACTGAACTGGGTGTATCACTCATGCTACAATTGCTCTTCTATCAGAACAACTCAAGCAATAGGATTCTACTTCTAAATCGCTTATCACTGTGCTCCCAAGTATGATGCAGACAGCTTTGAAAGATGACCTTTATCATTCAGTTCTCAGGCCTCATTTTAGCATAGGCTCCTTAATTCATCCACCAAAAGTGCTTTGTAGTAGAAGCTGCAGACAGTTGTCTGATATGGGCAGAGACTGGAAAGGTCAGCTTCTTCTAGACAAAGCCACCACTCAGCTGGTGATTTGCCTCCAAAGGGAAGTCAGTAAAAGGCTGGTGACCTGTACTGAACGTAACAGGAGGCTCTAGGGAAGGCAGAGCCAGGCTCTCCTCAGAGATGCCCACGGTTTGGGTGTGAGGCAGTGAGCACAAGCTGAAATCTGGGAGACACAGACAAGTCAAAAGGAAACAAATCTTTACCAGAAAGGTAGTCAGACACTGGAGCAGGAGCCTAGAGAGGATGGCAACTCTCCACCCTTGAAGAGATTAAGAACTCAGCAAGCCCCTGTGTGTGTTGCCGTAACTGGACCTGCTCTGAGCAGCAGGTGGGATTAGATAACCACAGCTCTGCTTCCCTGCTGACATCCTCTGTCATTCCCAAATGCTATTACTGAAGGCTTACCTTGGGCACTAGTAGACTGACTGCACCTGGAATTGTGTTCCAATTGCAAATAGTGAGGAAAAGTTAATGAAGGCAATCTAGTTTTTTATATAAAATAAATACAAATGAATGCGTAATAAAATATTGTGGAATTTTCAAATTATGTAGTTTGCTTTTAACTGTTGTAAAATCCCTATTACTGCTGTGCTTGTAAGCCCTGGTACTGAGATACAGGTTCACAAAGGTTTTAGGCATTTTTATCTTTGCTTGGAGTCTGTTGGAGTAATTTTTTTCCACTGCATAACCCAAAATGAACTTCAGACCAAAGCCATCCTATTCTGGATACTACACCACTCTCTGCAGTGCCTGAGAGCCTTCCAGTACTGTATTACACAAGGTGATTAAGAGCTGTTGGTGGCACTTGTTCCTCATCATCTCCCCAGGGATAAACTCTAAGTGGTTCACTTAGAGTTGGGGTGGGAGGTTTTTTCAGTTTTGTTTTGAAAACAGGTGAGAATTATCTGGCAGATTAATATTGTCAGATCACTTTCATTAAGTACAAGCACTGATCCTGAGCACTCCTCTACTGCTTTATGAGGAGATAAGATACATGCTGCTTCACACAAAGTTGGAGTAAAGTCGGTGGCAGCACACAGACAAATTAAATCTATGACTCAATATGTCCAGAGGCATTGGTATCTTCACCTCTCATTGGCTCAAGAGGTGCTAAGACCATTGCAGGGCAAATCAGTAATTCATTGGATTTGCCTTACAAGAAAGAACACAGTACCAGGGTGAAGTCAACAGCAGGATTTGTTTGGGATATCCCCCCATGAATAGAAGACCTTCCTGTGCTTCCTGAAGAAAAGGTCGTGGTGAACAAAGCCTGTTGAACATGCTTGCTGTCACAAACTGCACCATCCCCAAGCAAGCAACAGCCTCTCACAACAGAAACACGACTTAGATGTGGTGAAAGCAACCTGATGGATTCTGCTCGTGGACAGTTCAAGTCAGTACAAGTCAGATATGCTCATTAAATCAGGAAAGAATCTTGGCAGTATAAATGAAAACACAAATTCAGGCATTTTCAGCAGAGTTTTAATGTATGTTTTTCGCAGTCTTGGCATATAACCCCTGTCACCTCTCCACTATCTTCTCTTTGTAGCCCCAAGGGCCATTAACCCAGCTTTGAAGAGAGCTCTTTCTTTCACAACCCCAACCACCACCTCAACACATCTTTCTTAAAAAAGAAAATATTCCACAGGAGGCTAAATCGTTCATTCACACTCTATTAGCATGGACTTGATCATGGATAAATCCTGAACTACATGGAATAGGAATTCTCTTCATTTCACAGATGGGAGAAACAGCAGCTGATGGTGAAGGATGCTCTTTCAATCTATTTAATGCAACAAGTCCTAACAGAAGTAACTGGGACTTGTGTATCTGAATGGCTCAAGCTTGACCTTACTGCACACTACAGCGACACAGGAATGCCAAAAGCAGCCCAGTCAAGTCCTGTAAAGCATAAGAAGAAAACTGATCACAGTAATTTCAAGAGTCACTGTTCCAACAAGGTAAATTTGGCTCATGGAACTTGTGGTGCATTGTGGAACATGTGGAGCTTTGAGACTCCAGCCTAGTGCTGCAAGGCAGAAGTAGTAAGCCAGGGCACATACAGTGTTAGGCCCAAGAGCTCCAGAGTCACGGCCAATATTTTGAGTCGTATTGCTTAATGCAAATCTGTGAAACAAAATTAACAGGCCTGGCTACAGCTTTGTGTCTGGGTGAAACCCAGTTCCAAAGGCAGATTTCAAACTGATATTGAATAAAATGATCGACTTGCTTCTCCTACAGCTTGCACAGCAAATAGTGTGGCTGACAAACTCTGGGGCTGCAGAGGACACATACAGCAGCTTCACCTCACCCCACTGCTGCTGGCCCATGAGAAGCTGCCCCAACAAGCCTGTGTTTGCCATAATGAGAGGGCTACAGTTTGGAATACACTTGGGGTTTCTTTTTAGAATGAAGAAGCCAAGGTCATGATTTCAGTCATTACTGGTGCTTCAAGCTACAAACTTATCTCAAACTTCAGCAGATCTGCCTCCAAGACTTTTTTTTTTTTTCTCCACACTTTAAATTATTTTTTAAAGTATTTTTAATGTAGTTTATTTTCCCCCCCTACAGTTCTCTGCATGGATGACACTTTGTGTTTACACCCTAACCATATTTGATGCTCTGTCAAAGCAAATCAATCTTCTCTCTCTCTCTCTAGGTACTAATGATGCCATCAATGAAAGATCTCATCATAAACAAATGTTCTACACAAAATGGTATTCATAATGGCATGACCCCTAAGGATGCAGGGCATGTCATTTTGAATTTAATTAATCTCTGGGAGCCCTGTACAGAGCTAACTTTTGAGTCTTTGGAGTCTCAAGCAAAACAAGATCTCAGTGCCCCATACAGAGTCAGAAACAGAAGAGCTTGCACCTGCAAGAGCTCCTTCATGGTATTGTTGTTGATGGGACTGATTGTTTCAGTGTTTGCTCCCCAGTGTTTGTTTGGCCCTGAGGTGGCAACTCTCTGCTTGGGAGGTGAGCAGAGGAATGGTCGAGTCGCTCTTGCCTCGTCCTGCTGACGCTGTGGGGCTGTGTTCTCCCTTCTTGCTCCAATGACTGAGAGAATCTGTTCCACATGGCCCACTTGGTATAAGGATTTAAATACATCACTTAAATCCCACCAGACTGCTGCACCAATTGCATGGAACAGAAGAATTTGGGTTTCTATGGGTCATATATGTAAGGAACCTTGAAATGCTGCATATGTTGATTCATACCCTGGCATGTACAGAGGCTGAGAAGATAAGCAGAATGGTCAGCAGCAATGCAGCAGCGGTCAAGGACTTTCTTTTGATGTGAACTGCCTGTGTGTTGAAATGTTAACAGGGATTTTTTTTTTTTTTGTTGGTTTATTAGTTTGTTTCTCATTTTGGCCTAGAAAAATCTGTTCTTTAGTTTCCAGGTTAAAGATGAAGGTATGTAGATTTTACAGCATTTTCCATGGCAAACAGCAGTTAGTGGAAACTTCTTTTCTCTGCTCAAAATCAGTTCTAACCACCTGCTGTGTGATACCGGGAAATTCAAAGGAAGATTTGGGCTCCTGGTGGATATTTGCATTCCAGATGAAACAGTATGAAAGTACAAAAGATAATGAGTGGGAAGAACTACTTTTATGACAAGCCAAGAGGGAAGAGTACCTCCTAGTCACACAGGGTCTCAAGAGTAAAAGACTAGGCTGAAGGCAGAGCCTCTGAAGGGCTCAAAGACAGTAGCTGTGGGCAGGCTAAGGAGTTAAGCATACAATATTAGAGTAAGACTTATGCATACTGTTGAGGAAACAAAAAAAAAAAAATCAGGACTCAAAGACTGAAAATAACATAGCCAATAATTTTCATTTCAAAACAGCTCTGTACAGAGAAGAGGAAAAAAAAAACATCTGTATTTTAGGTGTATTGTTTAATACCATCCTTAAACTCACTCTTTCCACAGCTGAGAGCAAGAAAGACAAGTATTTTGTTGAGGAGCAATAGGAATTACACTTGAAAATGCAAGATGTATTGAACCTTGAATGCAGAGATGGGAGGATAACCAAAGCATTCTTTTTCAATTAATTTCTGTTGAAAGCCCAACATATTAAAAAAAATTATATATATATATATACACATATAAAATTATGTCAGGTGTGTATCTCCAAAGCAGAAGACAAGATGGGTTCCTTGAGGCTCCTCATTTCTCTAGAAAATCAGTGTAAAACTCAGAGGACTTTAAATTGTGCATTTGAAAAGAAATTTCCCTTCATTCCAGCAGCTTAGTAATAGGGGTAAAGTGAAGTTCTGAAGCGCTCTCTGCCTTCCTCAGCTTCCCCCAGCACAGCAGCAGGGAGACAGAGCAGACCACAGGCATTCTGTGATCCGCAACTTACAGACCAAACCTATTCAGATTGATGAGGGCATTCTGAACCGTGGGCTCTGTTTTTTCAGGTCCGGCTCCCAGAGCCCAGCTAGTGAGGGATTAATTGCATAAGCATTTGCAAGCACTGCTATTATGCACTGAAGCATCAGGTCAGTTATAAATAGTAGAGAGAGAAAGCCCAGATACAGAAGTTGAAAGCTGGTGTCTCACAGGCTTCCACATACCTTCTCCTGCATATAGAACTTAAGAACCAAAACAGTTCAGGGTCAAATGTTTCAGGCTGACCTCTATAGCAGTGCCCCTTTTGAACACTTTTCCTTCTGCCTGCTACAGAGGTTAAAGAGTAGGAAATGCCCATTCTTGTTTGACCTTGTGTCACAGAGACACTTTAAGGCCCAAATGCGTAGTTATTTTTAGTCCGTGCTATTATTTTGAAGCCAGGCTGAAGCGAACAAAATCAGCCAACTTCACAAAGAGACAATGCTAGATGGTGTCCTGCATTCTCCTCCCTTTCAGCTTGACAGGAATATTTGTCTTGATCCTAAGTGTCAGCCCTAGGCTTCCTCAAGGAATGCTGAATAACTTCCGCTCACGTTACACAAGTGCCTGTCCCTGTATCACTTTCCTGTGCGGCCGCTTGGCCGCAATGCACACAAAGGCTTTGGAATCCTCGGTTCTATTATTGTTTCCTAAGGATGCATCCTGCTTGGAAAACAGCAAAAGGAAGAGAAACAGTATCTAGCATTATTTCCTAATTAAACTGTTTGCATCAAAGTCTATGATGAGTTCCTTCCTTTTCCCTCCTTTCCTTCTGGTTTACTAAAATCAGGAGATACAAAAAGACAGCAGGAGAGAGCTATAGAGAGCAGATCCTAATCTCTAGCACAAAAGGTAATGGAGCTTGTCCAGATATTTACCAGCACCCTGCAGATCAAAACCTTGTCAGCTTGCTACTGTAACCTTGCTGGGGACAGTATTCTGGGCAGGCATGTAAGTGTCACTGAAAAAATTTAACATCTTCTGGAGTTTTACAACTGGAGATATGGGAAACCTATTTATAGTGCTTACAGCATCTATAGCCTGGTCAGACAATCTTAAGATCATCAGGTCCAAAAGCTTGGTTGAGTCAGTTTGAAACAAGGCTCATTTCTGGATCGGAGCTTTCCCTATCCTCAGAATTGTTTGTATTCCTGTCTGGTGTTTACAGAGATGGGACTGAGCCATGAGGCTCTCATCGAGATCTGAATTCAGAAATTACCATCCCCAGAGCTTGGGTATCATGATCCAAGGTGTAGACTTGGGGCCCCCTTCAACACCTAGGCCAGGTTTGATGAGCAGCAGTCCCTCGTGGCTTTATAACCCTATGCAGCTGAGAATTTGGGGGTTCACACCCACCAGAGACTCATTGAACATAAACTGCTGAATACTGACACCAGCTCTCAACTGGCTTCAACATATGGACCACCACTCCCCACTTCAAAAATACCAAGGCTGAGAGGCAGAGACAGGACACAGCACTCTGAAGCTGGAGAGCAGCTGAGCAGCAGTAGGGAGAAGCCAAGTCTGGCTTTCTGTGGGGGGCTCTGACTGCTGGACTAGGACACTTCTTGAAGAAGCTAATGCAAAGCCAAGTAACTATGCAAAATAAAATCCTTGTGGAAAACTCCAAGTGAGTCTCCTTTAGAGTTCCAACTGGAACAAATTTGGTGTATCAACTATTTCCAGAGGTGTTTCCCAGGGAACTCAAGACTCTTCTTGACTACTTCCATTAAACAGGCCTTGCTTACAAGCTCTGCATGTTTTATTTAGCCACATCATGAACGTGTTAAAGGTAAAGCCAGAGAGAATGATTGCAAATTAATAACTGACTCTGGGAGACAGGGGGCAGATCTTCTGCAATGTAATACAAACATAAGCATTGTCTTTGCATTCACCCAAATGAAGGTTTCAAAGGATCACAGGATGTTAGGGGTTGGAAGGGACCCAAGGAGATTGAGTCCAACCCCCAACAAAGCACCTACAAAGCATTCTGCTCCACTGATGGGTGAACAAACACATGCATAAAAGGAAGCTAAAATGGATGTAAAAGAAGCAATTTAAGGAAGATGAGCCCGACCAGTGTGCTAATGAATGGCATGGATGAAAAAAAAAAATAATTCAGGAATTAATAACCACAAACTTTCTTCCATTCTGAGAAGTATATAGTTACTGTTATTCCCCTGGGGAAGAGGCTCCAGCAGACTGAAGTACAAGTCTGCTTTCCTTGCCATCTGAGGCAGATTGAAAAGCAGGGAAAGGACAGTCCTAGAGCAGCAGCAATAACTGCTGCAGCTGCAAGAAGTTATAAAAAATCTCCCCATCTAATAGTCCCAATCCCAGCAACAATTTTCTCCTTTCCCCCTCCCTCTTCTAGTTGTTTTTACCACTTGCTGCTTGCTGGCAAAGTTAGCAGACATTTATAAAAACTAAGAAAAAACCCAACAAAACAACAACACAACAAAAATCAGAAACACATCTCAAAGTCTTCAAACTAAATTTAGAGCCTGATCTAAAGCCCATTGAAGTCAATGGAAAGACTCCCTGGAGGGAGGATGAGAGAGAGAACAAACCACACGTGACAGATGTTAGCTGTGTTGCTTAACTTACTGCTGGGAAGCACTCAGATACTGCAGAAGAAAAGGGAGTCTGAGAAGTGATGGGGAATAGGAAGAAGCACAATGCAAAAGGTTCTTGATTTAGGCCCAAGGCTTTGATAGGAGACTAAAGGGACAGTAGACAAAAACAAAAAAAACACAAAAAAAAAACAAAAAAAAAAAAAGAGGGCTTCTGTAAAAAGTGAGATGCTGATTATTTTGTAGCTGATGAATCAATCAGTGTGAAAATCTGCAAAGTAGCTTCATCTAAAAGCCATGCTGGAATTTTTCTAAGAAAAATAAAATAATAATCTGTTACCATTAGGAGCAGTAAGCTTGTCCCAGACTCGCTCAAAAGCCAGGGGTATGGGAGATGAATGTCAGCCAGGTACCAACAAGACGTGCAAAAAAATCCTGTTGATCGTTAAAAGTCCAGAGATATTTTTAGTTAAAAAAAAACAACAAAGCAATTGTTAAAAACAAAATGTAACTCACCCAGTGACAATCTGCATTTTGTCGTGCATACCTGAGGCATCACATGCCAGCTAAGGCCACTACATTGCTTCAGAGACAGCTGCATTCCAGTGACAGCTCTCTACCCTTCCTCGTCACATCAGTGCTGAAAAAGACCATCTTTGGAATATCTGAACGCTCAACTTTCCCAAAGATTAGAATTGTTTTACCTATGCCACTGCTGAAAGAACAACACTGCTGCAATAATCAATTATCATTACGTAGGTACACGATCAGAAAACTGATACAGTTTCATGGACAGTGAAAACAATGAAGGAAGAGGAAATAACCCGTGACAAAGGTATCTCCAGAAAGCTGTCTCCAGTAGTCATTTCTCAATGCCGTAACACTGTGCTGCCACTGAGAAGTATTTAAAAACGAGCTGAGAAATAAAGCTTTGCTCAGATGAAGAAAAGGAGAACTGAACGGATTAACTGAGAGGAAGCACAGGGATGAGCAGGCAGCCCTAGAAAGAGCCCTGGCTTGGTGAGCTGGGGTGTGCTGACAGCCAGCTACTGGGTGCACTGATGACAACTGAAAAAGAAGAATCCATCCTGACTCGACAGACCAGAAATGAAAGGCCTCACTGGCGAGGTCTCTCAGCCTGGTTACTTAGGCTTTGCTCTGTACCAACATGGTCACAGTGACAAATAACAACTTAAACCTGCC
This sequence comes from Psilopogon haemacephalus, assembly GCA_013396835.1. Classification (NCBI taxonomy): domain Eukaryota; kingdom Metazoa; phylum Chordata; class Aves; order Piciformes; family Megalaimidae; genus Psilopogon; species Psilopogon haemacephalus. The sequence goes on along the minus strand of VWZI01011388.1, from coordinate 272,407 downwards.
TTAAACTCCATCGGCTTGAGGGGTGATCTAGCTGATTTACACCCCAGTAAGAGAAAAGAAAAACACATTCCCAGCCTTTCTGAGTCCCTTCTCATCTCACCAAAGCAGGGAAAATAATTTCCTCCAAGGCATACTGGAGAAGAAATCTACTAGCAGTTACAAAGGAGAGCTGACTGTTATTGTTACATTCAAATAGCTATGAGAGGCTTTAATTCTACTCCTATTACTTTAAGACAAACACATGAGGTTTTTATGAGGGTGTTACCAGGGTGCCCCTTAATTGTTACCTTCTTACCACAATTATATTGCATAAAATTTAGAACTAGTAGGACAAATGTATGTAATTGTTTAACAGCAATCACGAGGCAGTCCATTTGTATCAGATGCTCTGTAGTATGTCCATTTGTTGCTCACTTACAACACAATCACTGAGCCTATAATTTATAGCAAATTAATTCCTCTTGGTGACTACCTTTTGAGTAACTGGGACGGGCCAGAGACACTTGAGAAGCAGGATTTAAACTGAAAGGAGAGACACAGGAAAGAGCTGATTCAGAGAGGAAACTGCCTGGCAAGTGAGCCACGAGGCATGGCAGGGTGCAGGTTGTTGTCACCACACACCTTGGGTGCGCTGCAAGCCATGGAGCTCAGCAGCAGTGTCCTCAGCCACCCCAAGGCTGTTGTTACAGAGCTACCAGTGCTTGGCCTGGAGTGGTCCTTCTGACAAATATCTGTTTGCATGTGAGCATTTCAAGGGAAGAATACAACAAATCCAACAAGTCCTTATCCTTGCATTCAGTTTTTACTGAATATTTCCTCTCATTTAGGGAGGTAGGACTCATTTGCCCTTATTATTTCACTGGGGGTCATGTCACATCATCATTCTTACTTATCTTAGAATTGCAGAATCATAGACTCATCCAGGTCGGAAGAGACCTCCAAGCTCATCCACTCCAACCTAGCACCCAGCCCTATCCAATCAACTAGAGCATGGCACTAAGTGCCCCATCCAGGCATTTCTTCAACACCTCCAGGGACAGCAACTCCACCACCCTTTAAAAAAAAAAAAAAAAATGGGGGGGTCCCTCCCAAAGGCATGCAGAGCACTAAAATAAGCTAAAGATGAGTAACCAACACAGGCTGGATGGGTTTGTTATATAAAAGAAGCCAAGAGGCCCTCTGCTAGAGGAAACGGATGGATATTTGCCTTTCACACCTTGCTCATATACTCAGTCCCTGCTAAACAGCTCTGGGAATAAGACAATTAACCCATCCCTCATTCTGTCTTTTCACCACTATCTTCAACTAACACATTCACTGGTGTTAAAGAATCACTTGCAAAGGTGAGAACAGAAACAGAAGAGAGAAGAATTTCTATTAATCAGACCAAATGATGCAGACATTCACTGCTGTGCATCCTGGGGGTAAGGAAGAGCATGCACAGAGTCCTATCAGGAGCAGAGCCTTGCAGTTCATTAACCATGGACTTCCAGCTATGAAGATCTCAGCAGAATGAGAAGGGATATCACTCAGGTTATATTAAAGCAAGCTAGGGACTGGCCTGGATCCCTGAAGTTTAGAAAGGTGCTTTTTTTTTTTTTTTTAATAAAATCTATATATTGAGCAAAGTGTTAGGAAAGCAACCATGTAGCTTGTGAGTAGAAGTGCAGGCCTCATGGTTGTAAATATAATCAGCATTTATTATTAGACAAAGTCTGCTTGTTTACATGGGCTTGGGGTCAGGTGGAGAACTGAGCAGTGTATTTTTAGTGGTAGGCTCTGGGACTGGGGTGATTCTGGCCAACCTGTTCAGCCACTGCTTTTTGCTGATATTTTTGAGTGGTGCACACTATTTTCCACACAACTTCAGACTAGCTAAGGTGATTATATTTTTAATGCCACATTCTTCTAGCTGTTTATGATGCACAGCTTCAGCTTTTGATTATTTCAAAAGTATGAAGACCTTTTTCAAGGGAGAAAATCCATGCATGGTGGTTCATTTTATGTGAAGGCTAATGAAGTCAATGAAATCAATAATGGAAAATTCTATTTTTCATCCTGTTTATTAAACCTGGCAGCAGATTTGGAGAGTCCTTGACTTTCTGCTCCTTTATCTCCCCCCTTTTGCAGTATTCAGAAGTCACATTAATGTTTGCTGCCATTAGGCTGTCTCAGGCAGCTGTACAGACACTGCTTGTTTTAAAGATTTTAGCTCACTGGTAAAAATGATACTGAAGTGACAGATTCAGGTACCAAAACTGACAGTGAAAATGAAACATTAACGTAAAAGAGTTGCTAACATGAAGAATTTGATGTGCCTGGAACAATGTCTGGTCCATAGAGTTATAACTTAACATATTCACTGGATATACTTCCAAAGTTAATGGTGAGTGAACTGGCAGGAATAAAGTATGCAGCAATCCAACAACTGTCCAACAAATCCAACCTCAGGCAAAGGGGTGGGTTTTTTTGTTAAAGTTCATGAAAGTTTGGTATTTTTCATTGTATCCTGTTTGTTCTGGGTTCCCTCTAGAAGGAGTAGTGCCAAGACACTATGAGAAAGGCTGTTCTTGTTCTATTTGCAGCCCAGCTAGAAGCAGGAAGTTCTATAAATCTCATAAGAAAGTCTGCTCTGCCAGCAGGGCTGATTCTGAAGTTAACCCAAATTGTGTCACAGCCTTCAACAAGGATCCAGTCAGGCTCAATTATCACATTTATAGAAACCAGAGAGCTTCAGAACAGTTTAAATAAAGATCAGAAAAGCAACTGAACACTGAGGGTGGGTCCCCAAAGCAGATTCACCAAGCAGTGTGCAGAGCCAGGCCACGGGCAGCGTGAGTGACACTGCCACCTGATGAAAGGAGTCAGAAGCAAAGCACTGGAGACTTCAGAGAGAAATGACACAAGCTGAGCACAGCTTGCTTCAGGTGCCAGTCCTGTTTGCTGGAAAATGTCTTTAGAACAGATTTTGGAATAGTTTTGTTCCTTTGCTAGATTAAAAATAAAAAAATTTTAAAAAAGGAAAAAAAAAAAAATGCCCTGCCCTGCTGTGACACTCAAGCAGACAATATGCAGGAGTCCTAATCTGAAGTAATCCAAGGTGTGATCCTTGGGCAGTTACAGAGGACATCTCCCACTATGTAGCTTGTTCCCCACATGCTGGCCCACTGAGGATTAAATTAAGGAGCAAATCATGCCCTCGGTGATGGAAGGAAGCTTTGCTTCCAGAAGTACGTGCTCCTTCTGGACAAGCAAGCCTGCTGCTCCGGGAGCTGCTCCTCTTCCACGCATTAACTGTGGCCTGTTTGACTGTCTGGGTGCACACGCCTGGACGCATGCTCGCAGGCAACGCAACCAAAGTTTCCACCAATTCCAGTATCGTTTACACACTTTTAAATCCAGATTGAATATAAATGAGAGAAAATCTATATGGAAAAAAAAATTTAAAATCAATGCAGCTTTTTGGCTTAAGATGTACATGGGGTCACACCGACAGGCCCTCAGGGTAGAACTAAGCAGCACACTGGTTTGCTGCCCTTGAAAACATCATCAGAACACCACTTAGGAAAAACTCCAGTAATATCTTGACATTTTCCCTCCACTCCTGTCAAAAACAAAGCTACCAGTCACTGCCAGCTCGACCTCCAAACAACAACAAAACAAAACCAATAATCCTATAGTAAGTGACTCCATGGTTGGATGTCAACATAAATTAGAATGGATTCAGATTTGGGTAGCTAATTCTTGACCCTTCTATCCTCTGTGAAACATAAACTGCAGAGACATTCTGGGAAGAGGAACAATTCTCCTTATTCACCTCTCAGAAATTGCATTCTCATGTTGCAAAATTCCTCACGAAGAACACAGTGAGCGTGCATTCCCACCACTCTCCCAAAGCCTTCCAGTGTCACTGCCATTACCTCACAGGATTTGCAGTCACCTCTGATCACAAGGAATGGTGACATAGGTAACCCAGTCCCTTGTGAACTCCTCAGAAGTAAAACGAATGAAACATCTCAGACTACAAAGATTGCCCCCCCACACACACACACTTAGTGTGACAATTGCACTTGTGGAAAGCTGAGCACCCTACACACCCTCCCAGGCTATGTCCCTACTGATGACCTGAGCACAGGCACAAGCCTGCTCTGGTGTCCACACCATCATTAGCCTACTTGCAAACTTGGTCATGGCTCTTGCCAGCTACTAATTTCCCAGATTTGCTTAAGCACAATCTGAGATACAGCAAAGGTCACCAATTGTTTGCAGCAGGCCGTGTGGCCAGGGTATCTTGGCTTTTTGGGAGGAGAGGAGGGTGGAACTAGCCACAGGGATGAGTCACACCACGGGCTTTGATCTCCAGGCTCAAGAATTATCTGTGGCTACAGATATAATCTGATAGTTTGAACCAAGAAGAAAAGTGCATTTTCTCCTATGTCTTGGTGAATCTCTCATGTCTCCCAATCTGTTAGTGGAACTTCTGGGAAGGCTCTGGAAGATCCCAGCTCAAAGAGCACCAGAAGTAGCCCTTTTCTTATGGACAAAATTAATCACCAAAGTTCTAATGCAAACCTACTTCAGGCACTGAGACAAGAGGATATTTCCAGAACTCTGACCTTCAGTTTGGACAAAGCAGCAATGCACTGTCTTTCCCTAACATTTCATAAACAAGACTCCAAAGGGCTTCCAAACACTGGCGCCAGAGAACACCTCTGTGATAGTTTGGCCCATGTCATTATTACCATCCTACAGAGAGGAAAATTGGGTCACGACTGGTGAAAAATTTTTCCAAGGCTTTAGAGCACGTAAATGGCATTGCCAAAAACAGGATACGTGAGTCACGAATCCTAGACTCTGTGTAATGAAAGGAGATACTTATTTGAATTTCATATACCAGTAGCATGCTCTGTGCTATCTCAAGTTACCTAAGCCAGGGGTGGCTGGGACTGTCATGTCCACACAACACACCACAGGCCCAGCTGGAGGAGCAGCCCTGCTCTGATGGCAATACAGCTGCACCAGCACACCTGGGTCATAAACCCGACCTCTCAACACTCGGCGGCAGGGGGCCGAAAAGTTGGATACTTCAGCACACAAGGTCACCAGGCCAAAGTCTTTTTATGGATTTAGCCCTCAAAACAGGATTTAATAGCACACAGTAAATAAGGCCTTGGGCCACACATGGAACAACGAAGATAAAACAAACTAGTGAATAGCTGCTCATTAAGAGCGCTCTGAACATCCTGTGCACAGAGGTAGAGGGCTCTGCGTAAAAAATAGTATGTGATCAGATAATTAAAAATGAATCATAATGAATTGCACAGGCAGCCTTAATTAGGGCATTTCCTAACTTTTCCATGCCTTTCTTTGCAACATCAAATTGTCCCTTCAATGCCATTTTAGAGCACTATAGGCTACAGCAAAGCATTGCAAAGTCACATCAGGTTTTCCTTGGAGGTCTTTTCTCTACAAGTCACTTGGTTCTGTTCTCACCTACACCAGCTTTGCCTGGAAGAGGAACTGCAGCCTATCAAAAGGCTTGCTTTGATTTGTTTAGAGCAAGAAGAGACTCGAGCTCTGTGTCTTTAAGAATTATCAGAAGGAAAAGACAGAGCAGCAGAAATACAAGTTGTACAACTCGGCTCTTAGGGCTACATCAGCTTATAACCATACCGGATTCCAGCGCATCCGTGGGAAAGTATTTATTTTACCTGTAGGTGTAATTGTAGGCAATAAAAACAGTTCAAACCTTGCCAGAAAGGGTGTGAATTTCTAAAAAAGAAGGAAAAACTCTGAATTCCAATACCTGAGCAAACAAGTCAGTGTAAAAGAAAAAAAAGAAAAGAGTAAATGAAACAGCGTTGCCAAAACAATGAGGTTATGGTTTGCCAGCAGCTGGATTGCACTTTCACTTACAAATGCTGCAAGAAAAGGCTCTGACTTCTGAGGACATTTTCTTTTGATTCCAATCATTCTGTTTGTTGAATGCAAAGGATGTATGGCGGGGTTNCATGCCACTCTTTTCTTGGAAGCCATTTCACCAGTTTGGCCATAAAGGGAAAGCATGGCTTGCCAGCTTGAATTCAGCCAGCTGCACAGACGAGGGAGGGAAAAAGAATGGAGCTCGCTAAATATCACACCCAGTTCAACACACACGCTGCCATCTTTTGGTCTACCTTGCCCAATAACCACCACAGTCTGTTGTCCAAGAGCAGGGACCCAGAGGCTGAAGTGCTGCTTGTCTCACAGCCAGCTTGTGATGATTGCAATCTCGCCCTGTGTCACGCCCAGGTTGTCACATCATGTAAAGCTTCACTGGCGCACCACAGAATGAGCAAGTAATTGGACTTACTTGGCTCATCATTTGAATTTATATGATTTTAAACCTCCTCTGATGAAGGCTTCCATTAGCAAGCTCTTGCATTTCCTCACTCACCACAAAACTAGCCTTCCTGACAGCTCTTATTTCCAGCTCTGAGTGAAACCAGAGCGTGCTTGAAAAGCAAACTAGGTGGGGGAACAAAGTTAATCAACCTCAGAAGCCCTTCCAGAAGCCTGTTTTATAGGATGGCTTAGGACAGGTGTTATTTCAGCTAAGCATGTTCAACTAAGCCCCAGCAACGTGGCCCGATAGGGAATTAGAATACTTTAAAATGTTGCTAATTCCCACCCGCCAAACGTTCAGCCTACAACCTTACACTGATCAGGGCTGTACAGCTCTGCACATGCCTCTGCCTCCCTTTAGGCTTTTTAGCTGTGCTTAGCTTTTCTCACAAAGTTGGCTTCTGCTTCTTGGTCATTCGTAATCCGCTAAATCTCTTCTACCCTTCGACAGAATCTGGTCTGCAGCTATTTCTCAGCTCTACTCAGAGAGCTTTTTAGGCAATATTGGAAATCCTAGAGACTGCTTCCCTCCCACTGAGTCTCTGCATTGTGGCACATGCACCTGCTTCTTTCCGCTGCGCACCTCGACAAATGCAAGGTTTCTCTACTATGCCACTTAGCCTCTTAAATGGGGAAGCAGAAAACTGCCAGTTTAGGCCAGAAGGTCTGGCAATGGTGGAACTGGTAATGACAATCACGTCTGGCCAACGGGCTCTTTTCATTAAGCTTGGCAGAGTTGGCCATATCTGAAAAGTGTCGTGCAGCAGCCGCTCAGCAAAATTCAGCAGATAAGGCAAAAAAACAGCCAAACTATGAAAACGAGATGCATTGGGACTTGGCACCACTGGTTTGCTGATTGTCTTCTAATGGCAAAGACTGAACAAGATGGAGACAACTGAAACTGAAGGCAAAAACAAAAAACCTATAGACAACTCCACAATAAAGACAATTTCCATGCAAACTGCAACTGTTGAGTTTCAAGCCTTTCAGCTGTCTGTCTGCTTAGAAGCTTTTTATTCACCAAACAATTTACTTTGTAACAAACCTAGGCCCGGAAAAATTTCTCCCCAAAACATGCTTCTTACACAGAATCAGAAATTAGCTGATGACTTAATAGCAACACTTACTACTAAGCATTATAAGAGGGAAGTATTTTAGTCACTTGCCTTGCATTCTACCAAAGATGGAGACGTGAGACTTGCACTGTTCTTGTATCACACATATCTGTGGATCAAAAGTTTGCTGGTAAGATTCACAAATGTCTTTGTGAAAGGCTAAAAAGCCCCAGAAGAACTAACAACCAGAACTGCTGCTCAGTATTTGTAATAAAAATAACCAGATGAAGTTCAGCACGGAAACTGAGGCTTAGATGTCCAGATTGACTGGTAAGAGAGATGTTTAGGGATGGGTAGCAAATCAATGTATGAATAATGGCCAACAGAAAAAGTCCTTGGTTCCATTTAGCCCATTTGGGAGCTTACTGTCTGAGATGTGAGAGATGGGAGCAAAGGAACATGCAGTCAGGATTGCAGTAACACATTGAGGGAGACATAAAAAAGACCAATGCCCTCCAAATTAGTTTCAAAATTCCTTTTCCAATTCCAAAACAATCCACTGTATTAATTCCCCAAATGCCACTAACAAGATAATCTGGAAGAAGTCTGGAGATAATCAGCACTAAGTTTGGGACCTGGAAGACCAAAAAAAAGAAAAACCCACCAAGGTCTCAGATACAGAGAGTCAGAATACCCTGGCAAGCCCTGAACACTAACAGCTGGGTAAGCAGGAGCTGCAGTGAGCCATTAGTTTCAGCATTCTGTCCTCAAGCAGGCCTCATCTGTAAGTTAAGAGCAGGGACATATAGGATACTTCGAGAACTTCCTCAATCTGCAATTACTTTAAGCTCAAATATTTCCTGACCTTGGTATGGCCATTAGTAAAACCTTCAACAGACCTGTCACTCCCAGGTGTTTGCCCTGTCTCCCCTTGAAGCTACACAGAG